>JAVFBZ010189412.1:0-14674 GCA_032466195.1 Katharina tunicata
GCGACAGAAACACTTTTTGGTAACCTTTTCGCTCTTCTCTCTACTCTTCTCCTGTGCGTTTCCATTAACATAAGTATGCGATCTGGTAGATGTTAAAAAGAAGTTTGGACGAAGCACAATTAATAATGTAGCTTAAGGGGTCTTAAATTTCCGAGGGCGGGAGATTTTTTTTCCGGATGGAGTAAGCTTTGCTTATCTGCTATTAGAGAAAATACGGACTAAGATAGTTGTACACTATATATATTATTCGTAGATAAGCTATACCAACGTTTCATCGGAATAAGCCATTTTCTGAATTCGGTATTGTCTCCCTGAACAAAAATATGCTACAAAAGCGTTTGTTATTAAAGGGTAAAATACTCTATGCGTCGAACACAACATAATGGAGCTTTTAAATGCAATATATAGATTAGGCATGGAATCAAGAGCACATAGAGAAATTAAGACGCGATTGTCGATGGAGAATTATTAACAGAAATTGTTCTTCTTTGATAGAGATATTTGATGTTCGATTCTAAGAACGCATCTTTGTTTCGGTCCCGTAGTTAGCCGCGCAGCTTTAGCAGAACATCAAAACGAATTTATATAGGCGAGCAATTATGTCTCTTGTTAAGTTGAAAGACAGAAAGATTGTCTTCTTGAAAGTCGATCCCTATTAGTGGGAGAACAGAAAACTACAAGAGCCCAGATAGCACTTATCGAGAGTCTCAAAGTCAGTTCGTTCAATGCTGTGCCGTTTCATTTCAAACAAATACCTCAATTTATTAAGCGAACACAAAAAGCAGACAGTGTTCTAACCATCTTTTATAATAATCAGTAAACCCGTTTATACTCATAGTTTTCCAATATCAGATTAATAAAGACATGTGTCGACTAAAGCGGGTCCATAGGATACCAACCTAAGAGTGATCATTATAGTGTTCTTAAAAGCCTCCACACTGAAAAAACTATTCACTTACATAGAAGGGATTATTTATAACATCCATGAGAATATTATCTCAGAAATAAGGGATAATAAATGTTACTGAAACTATTAACTTGCCGAACGAAGACCAAGGATTTTCCCTTCTATAAAAATAACATTTTCCCTTGAAAGTAAGGAATAATGGAATGTATACCAAGTTTCAGTTTAATTCAAGGGACAGTGTCCCTAAAATGGCACATGCGGAATGGATTCCCTTACTTTTTAAGGGGACATTTATTTAGTGCAGCAGTAATTCTCTAAAAAAAAACACATTGATGAACCTTTCACTACCATGGCAAAAGTGAAACACTTATGAGTATGGTGTACATGTAAGTCTTTGAAAAACACAAAGTTCCTAGAAACAAGAATTTCTTAAACGTGTTGAACTAAATATGCAGGAAAAATTGTATAGGCTTAATATATAAATAGTAGATATAAGAACGGCTATTTACGAAAATAATGTTATATAAGACTAAAACCCGAGAGAAATAAACGAACATATAAGACTAAAACCCGAGAGAAATAAACGAACATATAGGACTAAAATCCGAGAGAAATAAACGAACTCCAGTTCCTTGTTCCACCTGTACTCTGTAGGCACCACGCCCTTTGATCTTCAGTCTTTAGTCTCATTTACAGCTTCTTAACAGCTATTGTAAACTCTTGTTTCCACTCATTTTCTCCACATTCAGGGGTCTCATTAAATTCGCCGTTTTTGTTAGCGATGTATGGCCTAATATAGATTCTTCGATTGGAGGCACAAGGTGTATTATCAGGGAGTAACGGCCACAAGGCGTTTTAATCAATCTTTGATCTTGTCTATGGCTAGGCACCTGTGTATTCCTATTAATTTATCTCTGTAACGATGGTTGAGTACAAGGACGACAGGTCGACTGGCTTTGTCCGTGACATCTCCCTATAAAGCCCTCATGCCGCGCCGTTGTCAGCGGCCCTAGTCAACTCAATTATTGCTGCCAACCATCCAATTAAGACCGGTGAAGAATCATATTGAACTCGGCGACAAACCAGTAAATCAGGGGTAGGATCAAGCCCTAAGCCCCGAGCGACCGCTGTGTGCCTCAAGGTGATAAAACCTCCCCTTAACCACAAAGAAATAATGTGTTTTGCACACCGATTAACGGTCAAAAACAAATCGTCTTTTGTCAGATGAATGTTATCTGAAATCATCAACTCAGCTCTCAAGTCGATTTAAATCACTGGTGATCGGTAAACCGCCAGGCGCTCGTTAACATCGCAACAAAACTATGAAAGGGTTTTAGTTAATTACTTTATTACATTTTGAAAGTTTTATTAACAATGAAAATGACAAATTCAGAAACACAATAACAGTTTAATGATCAATCATGCGTGTGTTATAAAACTAAAGTTCAGATCACCTATTTTACGGGTTTAAACTTAGTAAATAAATTAACAGTTAGGCTCATAAATTAAAACCTATGTATAAAATAATTAAATAAATGAAAAGCAAATAAAAACACTGTAAATAGTAAATTCACGATTGATTGATAATGGAATAAAAAAAATCAACAATTAAATTAATAATCAAATAAATCAAACTAATAAATTTACAAGCAAACAAATCAAAAAAATAAACCATTCAGACACAAAATCAAAGAAAGACGTAAAGAAACTATTCAGACACTAACTAAAAAAAATTCATCTGCTAAATTAAAAAACAGACAACCTATTCAGTCATAATATTACAAAACAAAGCAAAAAAACAATTAAAAATCCTTCAAGTCACTAAATAGAAAAACAACAAACCATTGTGTTACTAAATCAAATAAAACATATGACATTTTTTCTATTTTTCTTTTTCTCTAGTGTATACTATTTGTATTTAAGCGCAAGTTCATTTGATAATAACGTTTGAACTATTTCGTTTCATTCTGCTTTTTTCTCACAATATCTGGATGGATTGTAATTTGTTGGAACTGTAATAATGTTTTCTTATGAACTCATATATAATCATAGTAGCAACTTTATGCTTTCACGTTAGCCCATATTTAATCTCTGCCCCTTTTCTGTTAATAATTGTGAATTCACCTTTTACAGTATATACTTTACTGATTATGGCGAAATAAAGCGCCGAGATATTCTCCGGTATATAGCACTGGTCTTGTACTATGTAAAGCTTATCTGTGGAAACCATGGGTTTATGAAACTACCCCTTATTTCCCAAACCATTCGAACGACGTATACAGTAATGATTTCTTTATATGCTCAAATAAAGGTAATTTTGAAGAGAAAGAAAAGCTCATTTAATATCATGAAAATATATCGTTTTCCTTGTTGATAGCCTAACAAGGTTGGACCAGTTTGTATTTTTCATGTTTATTAGAAATATGGCTTATATCTGCGTTATTTCTAAGCGGATATTTCTGACTGCGGTATTGTATTACGAGATATTGATCGATTAAAATCATGATTTTAGAACCGTATCCTTTACTAATGAGGAGTTTTGTGTTCCAAGCTAGAAAAAGCCTTGAAACTAAAACCGATCAAAGTTGATCAAAAGATATATTTATGTGATTACCTATATAGAAGATACAATACATGAGCTACGGCGCAACTGGGCACATAAATACGGGATAGTATAACGTCTTTGTCAATTTGCGGTTTGCAGGTCTTTTTCCACGCATATATTTCAAAAAATTATTTTAGGATTTCCTCGTTTTTTTCCTTTTTCAATCTAAAAAGTGCTATAAGATAGATACTGTAGTAAAAGTCATACATATCATTAAATAATGTGTCATATCTGAGGTAAAAGTTAGGAATTTTACCAGAACCTACTTGTTATCAAAATTGTATATATAAGGGAAGTTTCTGGTGGTTGCTAAAATCGCGGGATGGTTTTAACGAGATTTCCTACCGAATTTCCACCATATATCGGCCACACAAAGTAGTAATATTGTTAAAATAAAGTAGAGTTTGACGTTAAACGCCCGTCGAATAAATAAATAAAATATCAGGAAACGGGTAATTTTACATTCTCCATCTCATAAATAAAAAAATATTCGTCCGTGTTTACTTCAAAGCTCATATGTACGTAGTATTTATTAAAGCAACTTTTATTATATCGAAATTTTGTAACGAATTTTGTTTTTGTCAAATCACGAAAAAGTACTGAGCAATTAGGTTTATGGTTTTATTAATTATAGTGTTAAAATGTAGATTTCAAGCTTTCAATGTAAGAATAACTCTGGACCATCTTAATTTACTAATTTTATTTCTATATATTATATCGTTCTTTTTACAAGAAGTGTTTGTTAGTTTGTTTTCTCGTGCAAAAATAATGAAATATTTCTGACATCACAAACATGGCACAATTGGAAAGACGACTTGTCATTTGCATTAAATAAAATAAAATGTTTTAGTAACCAGAAGGATTAAGGCTCTGCGCCTGATTGAGTTGGGTGTCTCTTATCACGAATCTTTACATAGCTCTCGCGGTTACAAGACAAATCTCAGACAACGGCCATAATTAACAGTCCACAATGCCCCTTTAATGAATAGAATTTCACTGATATAGACCGCTTCTGTCCGCTTTGGATACCAGTGAGTTTCCACAATATCAGTAATTCAAATCAACTGAGCCCCTGTTGAAAGAAACGTAAAAATCCCTTACTTTGAAGGGATAGTGGAATGGAGAGATGTAATAGCGACAGGGGTGCTCTTTGATTTGGGTTTGCCTAGAGCGTAGACCATTCCAAGGCGTATCACGAACAAGGACAATCTATACCGCTCACCATTTATTGAAGCCCCATTCTTCCTAGCAAAATGAGCGGTCCGTCCTTCCACACAAAAAACTGCCTTTCTCTCAAACCCTGGCTTCAGCCTACGGGAACAAAAAAGATAAAGCTGGTATTAATAAAATGGTAATGATTTAGTGTAGCTCAGTGTCTGTGATTATAGGGTGCAATCGTGTAGAAATAACACAGATTGGGTTTGAGAAGCCAGGCAAAAGATTCTTACAGACTTCTTTATGATTCTCAAAAGATGGCTAAATCACACCCTGTACAGAGACCATAATAGGTTCTAACAAGCGCTCGTAACTTGATGATTTTCAAAAGGTCTATAATACAAGACTTGGCACAACGCTTCCAGACATTACAACCTTTCTTTTGTTACCAAAACCGAAAGAACCAATGCGAGTTCGTTATTAATGTTAGATAATGAGTTTGTGATACGAGTTGATTTTCTCAGACGAGACATCCTCTAAATTTCGCCTCCTAAAATTCTTAATCATATTAATTCTATAGCCTTTGTTCGGGCTTCGTGAAGCTATTATATTGTATCTGGCCTTTTCTCGACCCCTCGAATAGCGCAGGCTTAAACCGATCCTCCATCAGACCTTAAGATATCGTTGACGACAAAGCCTTATACGTCCATCCTATATGATATTCCACGGGGTAATCCTATTGACTACGGTATAAACATTCTTCAAACAATGAACCGCGCTCTATAGCTGGATTAATTTCGCCTTGTACCACTAAGGGGCCACCCCTTGTAATTCTTGAAACAGTTTCCAAACCATGTTTCCTTTTATATGGAAACAAGAGCTTTTTATCAGCAATTCAAGTCGGATTACTCCACATAAATACAGTTCTGGAAAGAAGAAAGAAACTGTTTACGGTGAATAACCTAAACCATTTTCCCCTGCGTCTCGATTCCTTAGCGGTTAAGCGAACCATGCAGCAGACCGGAAAGTTTGACAACGACGTACATTGACAACGAAACAAATACTGCGGTCTGAAAATAATATTAACTGTGTACAGTTAACCGAAAAGATAATACAGCTAAATAATAAGAAACAAGCCAACTCTTTCATATTCCAGTAAGGCTTTCTTTGCTTGGTAAATACCACATCTACCAGACTGAGATAACATTATGTCAGAAAAAGTATTTATATTCAAGAGTTATCATCAAAACGAACTAATCCATATAAACCATAATATTTTAATAAATGTGAACAAAAATGACACAAATAAGCCACAACATTGTTTAGTACTGTGACAGTTACTTCAAGTAATAACGTTAACCTCACATGATACAATAAAACATGTAAGAACGAAAAAACATGCTGGTTTTTTTCCTCTCAGTACTATTAGTCTTCGGAGATTGGCAGTGTGCTACATACATGTATATATTTACCCTTGGCTCACTTCACGCAGTTTTGAAGATGATACAGTTACGGTTTTTTGCCACATTATGGATGGTATACAAAAAAAGCATTTTTAAAGGTTTTTAATAGTATTTCGTAAATCACTAAGATGAATTAAAAACCCTATCAAGAATCAGTAAAAAATATTATTATCGCATTAAAAAAAGCCGAAATATATTATATACACTAACATGATTTCCATTGTTTAGAGTTTCTCTTATTCTCTAGTAAATTATAATGTCCTTTTTTTGATGAAATTATTCTAATTTTACTTACTGCTGTTGAAAAAAGCAAATCAAACAAGGTGTTCCTTTAAGCCTAGAAAAGACCAATGCTTTTTCATTGGTTGCTTTGAATTGAACAATAATTTAATTTATTGAACGATGGCGTTTTTATTGTCCCACGGCCATGCAGTCATTACGTAAAGGTACTCCCCTACTCTTTGCTATTTTTCTAACACGGCTGTGAGGGTAAATCCATTTTTTGTTTCCTAAAAATCAATTCCTATAATGGATTCTTGCTTTTGTTTAATGAATCTCTCTTCGTCTGTATTTCGAACAGTTAATAGCAGAGATTAACGGAATTTTACCTCCACTTAAATGTCAGTGTTTCGTCTTGCATTTGTATAGCTGGGCAGTTCTAGATGATGGGAACATGAAAGACATTGCTTAAACCGCCTTCGCTGACTGCCTTGAGGCGATCGGGTTGAGAAGATTTGGAGTTGTAGGAGTTCGGACTAATATACATAAAGTCTCACAAACGTCTTCTTTATTATTATCTTGTGTTTTGTACCGACTTGTTATCGGATTGTGAGTTGAATACTAGCCCCAGGACAAACCAATATATAGCCGAGAACATTTACTGGGTGATAAAAACGTCCATCAATCATCCCAAATCACTTTAGAAATAAATTTCAATTATCAGCTATATGTTTTTCTATTGGTGACAAATACTGTAACATACGAAAACATTGTCTTCAGCCGGAGGCAATTTAAACAGAAGAATGTTATCGTGTGCATTTAAAGACCACATTACTGGAATCATTCAAATTAGATTACATTTTCCGCATTGCCTGAATCTGAACAGTTCGATCAACCAATCGATTTGTTTTGGTTTTTTTTCAATTTCACAGAAATATTTTTATGTATTTTACTGATTTATAAAATTCGATTTGAACTATAAAATATGATTAAAACCCTCGTATCAAAATGCACCTAACGAACCACAATAGAAGACGATTTTATTTAAGAAATAAATCAAGAATTGTTTCCTACAGTAGCAGAAACTGTCATGTATACCTACATTTCTCTTTTTATCACAAAACCACTAAACATTAAACACACGTAGTTACCATGACAACCAGTGTTCAAGTTATTATGTAATCACGACAATTGCGAGTACTATACGTCTCAAAGCCTTTGTAAAACTGCCCCCTTGCGCCAAAAATGCTGTGTGTAGTTCTATCAAAAGGGACACGTTCGTCATTATATGTCAATAGTTTTTGGTAATTACTTACGTGTATGTGATATATTAACACAGTTCTGTATGACAGTCACATCACATACTGGGCCAAACAAGGTATATTTTAAGTGAATGAAACGAACAAACAAAAACCACTACTATAGACAATTCTTTGCTAAAAGTGACAAACATACGTTTGTCAAAATCTTTATCAACGTGCAAAAACTTTCTTTAAAGCCTTACTCATTGGTAACAACTCTCTTCATGTCAACCAACAAGGCTCCTGCGATTTTGATAAATAGTGCTCATTAGCTGGCGAACAGATGACAAGTTTTAGAAACCGGAAGCTGATAATGCGACGCCATTTTCAAGCGTGTGTTGTGGGCAGTTGATGAGAGGCCCTGACACAAAAGGTGTTGGCATCTCTAATGTAAAGACCAGACGAAGTTAGGTTTGAGGGCAGCTGGTACCTTGCCTTCGTTATTATCAGATATAACTAATGAATGTCATAGAAGAGTTTCCATATTATTTCCCATCTTGCCAATGGTTCTTTTTTCCAAATAAAAGTGGAGAGAAGAAAGGGTAAAGACTCTCTTGGTTGGAGTGACATAAACCGCCTTTACAAGTCTTTGTGGCGGGACTTTGTTGGGAACTTCCGTCAGCACGTGGCCGAGTGCAACCAAAGAGCACGAGCCTCGGAAATTAATCCTCTATTCTTTAAGAATGACTCTGGTCTCCAATGCCGATGCCATTGTAACACTTCATTAGCGCTTCGTCTTCCAAGCACACCAATAATTGAGAGAAAATGAAGCTTTTAGAAGTATCGCATGCTATCAGGCACTCGCTTGACAATGGCTGTTCACGAAAGTAGACCAAATAAACCCAACGTCTTGAAAAGAAGAAAAAACGTCGCCTTCTTGAAGTGGGTGAAACAGCAAAAGTTCAGAGCGCCACCGGAAGACCGGAGACGGGTTGAATTTGGTCACATTTCCTGAGGCGAGGGCCGCGGAAAGGCTGTGATTGTCATCTCGTCCATCCGCGCTTCCTCCTTGGTAACCTACATGACACATCACTTGTCGGGAAGCCATCTACAGCAAATGGCTTTCAACACTATCATAGTCAGAAAACAAGCCACGAAAAATCGTATACAAAACAGAGTACGGGGCTCTCTCGTTTTCAACATGTGTACAAAACAATATGTACATTAACCATACTTTTTTTTAATTCAAAACAGTATCACTGGCTTTCTTTCTCGTTTTTCTTTGCAAACAAATGAAGTCAAGCTAAATGGCATGGATGCCTTATGCAGTAAGAATTGAGGACAATCGGGTTGTCATGTCGAAATCAAAGCTCTCTGTTGACACCTAGCTTTTTGCAAAATCGCTGGCTAAGTCTGACAAAGTTGTTTGAAACAGGAAGTCCATTTCGCGCATGGACTATTTAAATAATGGCGTATTTCCTGCAATTTTAGAATCACGTCAAGATTTTACTATTTTTTGTTGTTGTCTGTAACGGACAGGAATTAAGCTTGTCACCACTTGGCTTGTTAAGAGTGATAATTAGCACTTCGCGAGCGACTTTGATTACTAGCAGTGGGTGAAGAAAACACTATGAAAATATGACATCTCATTAAAACGAATACGTGTCGCCTTTGACTAAATAACAAGATGTAATTAAATCAATCAAGCTTCTTCTTATGAGAATTAATAAAAAAAAAAGAATACGCCTTTTCAGGGCAGAGTTCAAAACGCACAGAAATAGGCATTGTATTCTGAATGTTGTAGCTACAGACATTTGTAGAGTTGAAAAAAGCCAAGCCTAAAATTGTTAGAGATCTGTGGAAATTCTCTGTTGTAATGGTTAAGGTAGGACCAGAAAAGGTACAATTTGAAATTTAATGTCGTTTTGTTTAAACAAAAACAGTGAACAATAGCTGCTATTTCCACATAACAGAATCATTGTAAATTGTAAACCACTGGATTTGTTGACAATCAACGTTTTACTTCAGATACTTTAAATAATAATAGATAAATTAGACTTTTAATTTAAAAAAAATATATTACCTATTATTATATTGATGAATCTGTACCTTGACATGTCAATATATCCAGAAGTAAAAACCGATTAAAGTTTTGCAATAGTATGGAACAGTCTCCAAATGTGTCCATGTAGCTATATAATAAGACGTATACGTTTGTGTAAAAAATTAATAGTCAGTTTGGAAACCTATGTATTCAATTCTAAAGCATTCGTTAAATTTTTCCTTCATTAAAGTCATTTTATATATGCTCTTATGTAATTAAATGTTATGACTAAAATCCTCACTCAGATTAAAAGATTTACCAAATTACCCGGAACAAAAACACTATTCTTTCTGCGTAGAATATAGAATAGCAGAAACTCCGAAACAAAGAAAGTCCTGTTGGAATTGTCAATATATGACAGCTCATGGCCAGATGTGTGTCACATGATCTCTTTGTTCGGAGTTTTCCTCATTCTATATTATTTATAGTTTTTGAAGTCAAATCACTCGGGATGACGTCACAGGCTTCTACAATGAACCGTTAAGGACTGAGTAAACTACACAAGCAATACTTGTACGGATAAAGTTGCGAATGTTATAAGGGGGATCAAACGATAGAAAGTTAGTTCACTTGAGCACATCTTCAGCCATTATATTTTTTTTTAAACATTAGCGATATCATGTCAATCGACAAATTTTATTGTTTAAAAAAATTAATATTGGAACCTCTCTGTCCTGCCCTATCAAAACCATTCTAAAAAGTATCACATATATCTGTGTCAGCTAAACATTTGAAAACTTGTCCTTGAAAAAAGACGGTATAATACGGCATAAGAGCGTACGGAAGCCGGTTCGTGTGGTGTCCTGTTTTCGTCATGAAAATGAACTGTGGTGTCTTGCGTGTTGTCAGTGTCGATTATGGTGTTTTCCTTCGGCATTTGATCTTGCACGCTGTCTTATGAGTGAAATAACCTAAACAAATAGTAAGCAAGGAAACATACACGTAAACGTTTGAAATAGCGAATCCCTTTCAGGGCCCTACTACATCCTTTTACAGTTCCGAGCCAGTTTACCAAAGTAACGGGAAAACTCCGGTGGCTGCGAGAACCGCGGGCTAGTTTTAAGATGTATTTTCCTTGTTTCCCGGCGAAGACCGGTGATGATTATTATGACGTCATGCAAGTTAAATACACTCTAATCAAATAAAGAAATAAGAGAGTGGATAACATAATAAAGATGGAATAGAGTTTTGAAAAACAAGGATATAATATTGAATAAGAGAACAAATTACGGCATAAAGTCAGGATTAACTCACTCAATTCCGTACGCGGCCACGGTGATTGGTATTTGTATTTAATACGACGGACAAGAAATTATCTAAACCATATTCCCTTAGGCACACTGTTCAAAAGCCCGTTTACATGTACCTGCCAACGTAACCAGATTTCCTGACAAAATAATTACAGCCATTATGATGTTTTTTACGATTTTAAATCAATTCTAAACATGTAAACTGTTGCAAATATTTAAGCAATGGTTGTGCCTTAAATTCAATTAATTTCTCTAATGTGTCGTATATTTAAAGTCACATATAAAACATGAACGTGGGCATAACAATTTCCCTTGATAAAGTAACAGCGACGGGGACTTGTATGATACAATTAAAATCATGAACAATATCTCCCTGGGCTATTTTGTTCTAAACAAACTTGTCGAAGGCATCGTTTACGCAACAGTGGCTCCAATAATATACCTTCGACAATAGACAGTTTTATGTCCAAAAAGGTTCATCTGCTTGATAAATAATATGTATAGGCCCTACAAGGTTCATACACATACAAGCACCATTTACCAGTGCTTGTTTGTGTTTAAACCCTTTGTATAAAAGTCCACTTTCTTGGCATATAAATCCAACTAAAATTACTGAACTTTTTTCCCAGGCTTTTTCTAAGATTGGCCAAAATTAAAAGTTAAAAAAATCTTTAGATTTGTACACACAACAGTTAACATTCATTAAACATTCGCGAATGCTAAATATTAGTCTCCTTTGTCTGTATAGGACAGTAAATGTGCTGGACACATTGATTCATCAAGAACAGGGCACTGTGATGAGAGAGGTAACCAGTTGCTTGACAAAGTCATAGCTATTCAGTTAACTTTCAATTACTGGTCCGGGGTGACTGTTATAATACCTTCAATAGAGATAGAAGAAATGCCTGGTGTCTGCCGATTTGTTACTTGTCAAAGGCTGCCTTCACGGCGACCCACTCGATTAACTCCCTGTTCCAACCTTACAGATGGCTTTGGCACGTCACAGAACAGGGAACAGAAGCTCGGCGGGTGTTCACAGAGATTTGGGTACGTCCACAAGGCCTCGATGTCAGATTGATGTACAGCAGTCGTGTTAATCAATGCTGGAATTGTCTCCGATTCTAAGGACGGTTGTCATGATACTTGTATCAGTCCACCGATATAGAGTTGGTAGTGTCACGGGTCAAGCACGTCTGCCCATCGCTCACTAAAGGACTTCATAGAGGCCCACTAGTCTCCAAACGCCATTCAGCTGGCACAATTACGGCCATAATTAAGACAGGGGTTCAGCGCCAGTCAATGGTAAAGATATTGAGAGGGTATTCAACCAGCTAGAGTAATTACGTCGCCAGCTTCAAGAGGATTTTCTTCCTAGATTTTAATGTTATGTGAACCCTTATTTCATACAGTAGTCATTCAACCTCTTACTTCCTTTCATTTGATTGGACACAGGCTTGTCAGCTACGAGGAGATATCGAACGCTCGTGAGCTCGAGAAACCATGGAGTGTTGGCAGACGATACAATTGCTATGACGTCACTTGTGCGCTGATCTACTGAGCGAAATATCATCAATGACACACAAGTATTCTCAGATTCATTTCAAAACAAGGTATTAGAGTTTTTATGCTGGAAAAACGACATCTGTGTCATTTTAGCACATACAGCTATACAGAAACCTGTTGGACAAACAAAGATAGCATGCGGCCTGGGCATTTTTTTTAATAATTTTTATTCGATTGGAATATTTATACCGGACTTTACGGCTTGATTTTTTCATAGCTCTTACAAACCATCCCGCGAACTCCGCAGCCCCCAGAGAAGGGGCAGGGCGGAGCGAATCTATGCCGGATATACAGTGAATGGGAAGGCAGCCCATAGGTTCGAGAAGGGCGCATTAATTCCCGTATTTCCAGTTAATTATGACATGTACAATAGTTGTATTTTATTTTTATTATTATTTTTTTTTATTTTATGAACTCGGTGCATGGATCAGAACAGTTTTTCTTTACGTAACAAGATCACAACCGAAAGAAATAATCATTAATTTTTTTCTTTGGAGAAAATGTGTATTTGTACAAATGAAGCCCTAAATCTTCAAAAGAAGACTGCTCTTCGGCTTAAAATGTAAACTTTAAAGCTGATTCTGTGATCTTGGGTTACCACAGTGTCAAATTAACATATGAAAGTTATTGAAAGTTTTAATGTAATATCAGACACAAGTTTAATTGACCGTCTGCCAGCATATAATTGTTTTTCTTGGCTATTGATCTGATTTCTCTTCTCTTTCTTCCTCGTTTTCTTGTTGTTCTTGTTTTGTTTTTCTGTTTTTTTTCGTAAATGAGTCTTTTGATGAAGTTAAATAAAATCTAAACACCATATTACGTCCTGTCCCCTCTTCTACTGTCCTTATTGAGTGGTTGGTAGGAGCTTCCTGTGTCCTGATGCTCCATGAAGCCAATTTGTTGCGGCTTCCTGTTTTGAGTCCTGTCCCTGTCCTGTGCCCTCCTTGGACATGAGGGCCTATACCAGTGTCGTTGGGGTGGTTTCCTTCTCTCATTGGGCTGACACGCCGTCATATGAGTGAAATAACCGAGTGAATGTAAGGCTCAAAACCACAATCAACCAATCAAATGTCAATATGTCAAAATAACAAACCCTTAGGTCCAACGTGATGAAACATGTGCATCATCAGTTCACGCACCACTTATCCTTTTCGGCACCTACACAAATGAGTTTCATGGTGTTAACGCCCAGATCAAGGGTATTTCGCTTATTTGGAGGCCTTGACAGAAGCAGAAACAATACGACAAATCGAAACACTGAAATGTTCGAAAAGTTGTAGAATCTGTTTGAAAATGATATTCAAATCACGAAATAGATATACCCACAACACACTGCACTTACCCAGATCTCCGTACAAATAGGAATGAAGTTAGATACCGCAGTGCAATGTGGTCAAATGAATTAATCGTATTGAAGTACAGCCTTAAATGCCACACGAGTAAATAAATCAATAATTTTTTCACCCCCACTGCAATCAACACAAAATTTAGACAATCAAGGGAAGAACAAAAAACAGACAAAAGTGAGTATTACGAAACATACGTGGTTTTACTTTTCGCCGGAAATATGTCAGAGAGCAACGTAAGGGAAGCAACTCCTATAGACAAGCTGCTAAGTTTTGAAAACATTCAAAGGGTTTTTTGTACCAGATGACTTGATTTTTGCCCATACTTAAATAGTATCGTACCTTTCTCCAGATTGAGAAGAATACCAGCACTAATGCAATGACAGGCCATCCTTGTTGTTGTCGTAGTAGTGTTTCCGCAAAAACGTACGCTGCCGAATGATAAAGATAAGATAATAGATAAAGTCTTTATTTAATGTCGGTTTTACAAACGTAAACATTAGCCCACAAAGTGCTAGTGTCACCGATGAAGTTTTAAACTAAGAAATACGATACAATTTAATATAACAATAAAAGTACATGTGATATCTACGGTGGCCCATAGAGGACATGGATGTTTTTTGGGGGGTTTTTTTTACATTTTATTTTATTTATTCAAGTTTTTTTTTTATTTATTTGTTTTTTTTATTTTTATTTTCGTTCAGGTTTAAAATAATTTCCACAAGGATGGAAAATAGTTACTACCTGTGTGGAAAGTATTTATCATCCGTGTGGAAAATAATTATCACTCGAGTGGAAAATACTTTTCATACAGATGGAAA
>JAVFBZ010189466.1:0-14668 GCA_032466195.1 Katharina tunicata
TCATCCAAATATCTAAGGTACAACAGGGGCTGTTTACCACACTTTCCAAGGGCTTCATGTTCCCACTTTGCCATAAAAATAGAGGCAAAATTGGGACTGAATCTTTTGCCCATAGCGCAGTCTTTTATTTGCTGTTATATATAAATATGCGATGGAGGCAAGCACAATTTTCTTTCTCCACATTTAAACAAAACTATAGAAAGAGAGAGAGCGCGAAATTTTTGGATGCCTCCACTAGGATTCGCATGGCTAACATGAACAACGCCCTTACCGACTGAGCTACAGTTGACTGAGCTACTGAGTTTTACACAAGATACTAGTTAAAATACTCAAAAACAGGACCAGTAAACATATTTAAACTGGAGACAAATTGAGTCAATTTTAGAACTTCAAATACTGTAGGGATGTTCAACCACAAATAAATTGGGGTCATCTGTATAGAGCTGCACACATGAGAGATTCGGAATCAAAATACCCTACCAAGTGACCGCAAGACATGCTGCGCCGAATGGCTGACTTCTTCCATAAAAGTCTAGATCTTGTGCCTTGAAAAACAGCACTGCTAGCTCTTTGTACTCCAGTGTTTACATATCGACAGAAGTATCATCGCTAATCCTGACAGTATTCGATACAGTCAACAGGACCTGAGATCCGCCATACCTGCTCACGGACAAAGTATGTCAGTGTTAATTAAATTTGGTCAAATCAGGATTGTTGTCGTCACAAACTGAAAGAGTTCATTATAAATTGACTTGGCTTATGGACGTAATCAGTATTATGCGCGAGTTTATCTACGCTGATAAAATCGGCAGAGTTGGGAATACCAACAAGAAATTTTGAGTACGCCGTTGGGGTGCCACTTAATGAATGGTATCCAGGCCATAAAATCTATTTCAATTAACCAAGTGCGATATGGGTCCAATGGTGTGCTATAACAAAATGTGTGTGAGGACAACCGTTTCGCTTTCACAGAAGAAAGCATCAGCGGATCGTTTTTATAGATAACAGTAGATCTAAAAGCCATCAGGAAAGCTTTTACATCGTGTCCCAATATAAACCATTTCATAAACGTCACCTTTAACATTACCATAGAAAAACGGTTTTATACATTTACTCACTGTCACAGTTGTACGGACAATGCACTTATATATATATATAATAGTAATTTCGTCTTTTAAGACTGCAATATGTTGATATAAGAACTGCGTCGTTTCGCAGTTACTCAAACAACCTGTTCGCCTGGACACAAACACAAATAAATACAATTTCGTAGGCCTATCTACGCAAAGCTCCGCACTCACTTGCTCGTACCAAATGAGCACGAGAAACGACCTAAAATTGTTACGGTTAATAGCATTGTTTATATAAAGGCAACATTGCTCTTGTGTGTCGGGATCTTGCATGAAAGTATAAGAACCCAGGTTAATCCTGACAACATTCGACAACGTCTAAGGATATGAATACTAGATGAGGTACGCCGGACCTGCTGACAGACAACCCTTGTCCGAATTATCAACTATAAATATCTGCTAGTGTCAATCTGATTCTGTCAAAGTAGATATGCTGTCCTTACACGTTAAAAGGGCGGATGGACTTATGACCACCCCATCCACACGTTATTAACAGCTTCTATAGCCAAGCTATCAGTCACAACCGAATCTGCTCGGACGCAAAAGGCCACCTAAACACACTTCAATAAGCTTTTAAGCATCTCAAATACAATCAACGTACCTTTAATAAACAGATAGTCAGATCCAAACTTACAACGCGACGACCTTTTAAACTATAACCGCAGATATTCTCTCCAACTCCAAAAAATAATTAACGACCTCTAACCAATTCTTTGCGATGACACCAAACTCCTGTAGTGCTTGAATGATAAACCAGTTATTGCCTACCGCCATCCTCCCAGTCTCAAACAACAACTAGTTAGCAACGACTGTTCGGCCCAAAGTACCCACTACGGAACCAAGCCTTGCAATTAACCTCGACACAAGCAATGCATCCAGATATACCCTGAAGATGTAAGAACTGAAACGAATGAGTCCACATAAGAGGAATGAACCAATTGGAGAACAATTTAACCTTGCAGCACACCCACCAAATGAGTAAGGTTTTACTGTGCTTCGCAAATTATATAAAAATAACAGATCAAAGAGAGAAATTGAGGAGCAAAAAAGTGGTCTGTGGACTCAATAGAGACCATGGATTATGTCCCACTACCTTGAATAACTCTTTGTTCTTTATACATTATTTTATAAATGTAGACTAAGAAAAGTTGGCCTGCCTCCATCATATATGTATATATATATTGTTTTTCATTAACGTGCTGTCCTCTCTTTTTATGATTTAATATTTCCAATTTTTATTAACTGTTAAATTCATGAATTAATTTTATTTATTTGCTGCAACCAACGACAAAGTACAAGCCGTGGACCATATGGCCTCTTGCGGACAAGAGCACAGCTTGAATGTATGAGTCCCGGCGAGGCTATATTCTTTTTCTTAATTTTGTTTGTTTTATTTGTTATGTTCTTGTTTACGTAAACTACCCTGGGGTGACTGAAGTCGCACAGCTGTGAATACCGACCAGATATTTGATGTTCGGTGCTATTGTGATATGTAGATAAAGACATTTAGATCTTCAGTGATAAACCCTTGAGAATACCAAAGAGCCTGGACAGGTCCGCTGGACTACTAAAAAATTAGTCAATCCAGACTAATTTACTGAAATCAACATGAAACGCATTAGTGCAAATTTCCCACATTTTTGTACGTCAACAATGCTGAACCAGTATCAGGATAGTCATCTTGAACACGGCTTATACAAACGAAATTAAAGAGTATTACACTTATATAAGAATTTCCACATCTGGAAAACGTATTATCCGAGTGTTTAGCCCTCACATTTATTCAGACTGTTGAGTAGCTGAACGCACAAGCGTTTGCTAAAAGAAAAAAGGGGCGCTGTTGGACAAAATCGTTGCACTTCATTGCCCGAGCACAGCTTGATTGTATGAGTCCCGGTGAGGCCATATTCTTTTTCTTAATTTTGTTTGTTTTATTTGTTATATTCTTGTTTACGTGAACTGCCCTGGGGTGACTGAAGTCGCACAGCTGTGAATACCAACCAGATATTTGATGTTCGGTGCTATTGTGATATGTCGATAAAGACATTTAGATCTTTAGTGATAAACCCTTGAGAATACCAAAGAGTCTGCACAGGTCCGCTGGACTACTAAATAATTAGTCAATCCAGACTAATTTACTGAAATCAACATGAAACGCATTAGTGCGAATTTCCCACATTTTTGTAAGACGTCAACAATGCTGAACCAGTATCAGGACAGTCATCTTGAACACGGCCAATACAAAACGAAACCAAAGAGTATCACACTTATGTAAGAATTTCCACATCTGGAAAACGCACAATCCGAGTGTTTAGCCCTCACATTTATTCAGACTGCTGAGTAGCTGAATGCACAAGCGTTTTGCTAAAAAAAAAAGAAGAGGCGCTGTTGGACAAAATCGTTGCACTTCATTGCCCGAGACATTTTTGGAAACTGATTTTAGTTCAGGAAATGCTCTAACCAATTGATTGATTTGCATGAAACGTTGTTCTCAAAGGTATTTCACTTATATAGCGGATGTATTTTCCTTGGATAGTCTGGGGCTGAAGTCATAAAGTACTCTGCGTTATTCAAGAAGTGATTCAAAGTGTTCTTAATCCTCAAACTAATGTTAAACAACTTCGCCAAGCCATTGCACATTTTGCTACAAAATGCAACTGGTCTTACTATATTTGCAGCTTATGTGACTGAAATGTCTGGAAAATAGATATTGCACTATGTAATTAAAGGCCTTATCTGGTTAGGTTACAGAAGTATCTGGCAATGGCGTGAATGAACAAAAGCCTTTGCTTAGACCCCTTCAGTATACCCGGTATTGATTCCGATCCCCCTGTCGGCCTTACGAAAAGTTTTCGGGCGAGATCGCCGGGTGTTTTTACAAGAACATTGGTTGACACAGAAAAAAGTGTTTAAGCTACCAACAAAACAGGATAACACTTTTAACTCCTAAAGTTAAGCTGCAGGAACTGTGCGGACTTTGAACACGGCTGAGTGCATGCTCAAAATGTTTCATAGCCGCAGATTTGGAGCACAGCTCAGTTCAATTCAAGAGTTTGGAAACAGTCGCACATATTATGAGTATGATTTGAGTATGCTCATTTTTTCTACCCTCGGCACATGGTATGGGAAATCACCAAAATTACCCTTTAACACAAGAACTTCAAATTTACACAAAGCAATATCACAAGAACATGACTCCCTATCCTTTGCAAAAATGTGCAAAAAATCGAAATTTCGTTGGTTTCAACCGACAAGATATAAGGTAAGTAAAAACTGAACACTTCAAAAAACTGAAATTCAATTAAATATCATTCCATTGATACATTCTTATTACAAGTGATAATCTACAGATAATCCAACAGACATGTATAAGATATAGAGCCTCACATATATGAGTTTGAACCCTCTAGTGGTGTGTTCTAAATGGAGACTCGCCCAGGGCAACTTCTGTCCTTTCAAAGTGTTGGATAAATTGAATTTCCGTTTTCTGGTCAACTGTAGCCGACAGATTAAAAGTACAATAAATCTAAATCTCCATGACTACCGGAATTGGAATAAATAAAAGTATCTATGTTATCAGATGAACAAACAGGGTTGATAGTGTAGCGATTTATTATACCAATACACAATGTACAATTAAGCATGCACTCGATACACATCATTACTTTGTCATCTGAATATAATGTTTGATCTGTTCTAAAAGCAATTGTATTCTCCGGCTGTTAATAAAACTGTTTCCAAAACAAAGATATATTCACCTTGCAAAACAATCATGATCAATTATGACTTCTGAGAATGTTGTGGTATACCCTCCATTAAAGTTTGTTTGGTGTTCCATATAAGCACTGTACAGAAATATTGGAGGTGTTAAAAGAACATATATAATGAATACAAGACAAGTTTTTTTTTTATGGATTCCAACTCCGTTTATTTGTTATCCATATCAAACTTGTTATGTAAGCGTATTTAGCTTCTAAATGCCTCTGAAAGATACTATATATATAATGAATTTACCTCTTAAACAGTAGATAATGTCCAATTCACTGTTCGCCCACTGTGATATTTCGACTCAAGTCAAACCAAAAGTTTTACAACAAATTCAGACTCGATATACACAAACAAAATTAATATACGCTACAAAATCAGTCTGTTATATGTATTATTTTATTCAATGAACATTTTTCGGTTGGTTATTTCACCAACTCTTTGTGAGTAGAATTACACCAAGCAGAATTTGTCATGGCTGGATGTTTAACTGGCTAGAACAGATAGGGCACAGCTCCAAGAATATTCTTGGAAGGTGCATGACGACCAATTCTTCACGTATGTATCAACAATCAATCAGATTTAAGCGTGAGTGTTTATAATTGGATGTAAGTGATAGATGGAAAAAGACAAGCCAAAGATTGATTGTAAAACGACATAAGGCATGTCTATCTATTAAATATTACACGTGTCAATTCTCAATTTTGTTGCGTGAGATGTTTTCTGTCAACAGTTATGTTCTGTGGCTAATATCTGAGCTAAATATCATTTGTTATGCAAGTAATGCATGGTTAACATCTTTTTATTAAATTAAATTATTTATGTATATTTAAAGATCGTTTAATTCCAATATTAAGCCAAACGACAAATTTAAGCAACTCTGCGGGGTATATCATAATATAATATGATCTTATTCACGGCAGGTATTGGGCGGGAACATCCATGTCCCTATGTTCTGAACAAAAGGATATTTATCAGCTGATTTGTGACGTTGCCCTGTTGTTGGTCCTGTAAATGTCCAATGATGTATTTTGTGTTGCCAGTGTCGTTTAGAATAGCTTCCTTTGTTACAGTGGGCTGGCACGTCGTAACATGGGTGAAACAACCTTTCATATATCGTAAACCACCAATCAAACAAACAAACCAAACCAAACAAACATAACATCATTGTTGCAAACTACTCTAGCGCTAACAATAGGCATCTGCAAGGGTATGGATAAATTGAAGTCCAAACCTTAAATATCTGTGATGAAATAAACCTAATCCTATCATTGAATGAGAAAACATGATTAAAGGAGATAGTTATAAGTAACATAGTGCTTATATCGTCCAGAATCGAGTTCAGTTGAGGTTTCATATCATTGTGTTGATATTATATTTGAACCGTTGGATATTTCTCATTGTCAGAAGTTGCCTGTAATTGTATTGGTTAAGAGCAATTTCTAGAAAGATTTTCGATAAATTATTGTAAAGAGCGAAGTAAGACATAGCAATTTGGTAGAAAATCACAGTATAGTCTCTCTTCTAAATTGTCTAGCCCCAGACCATTAAATAGTATCTGTGGTATTGCTTTAAGCCTCTCCGCTGAGAACAAGTATCTGCACTGTTATGGATAAACTGAATGGGATTTCAGAGGTGAATGGAGTGTGTAACTGGGCGTAGATAAAGGAAATTTCAATGAGTGAGATACCAAATCTACGATATGATTCGGCAGCGTGCTTAAAATGGCCAGACGCAGGACAAATTGACTTTTTATGACATCATTCCACTAATGACATATTTCCGTGCTTTGAGCGGGAATATTGCTGCTTCGCTAATAATTTCCATGAAAAATCATTTGGTAATCAATCCAACAGCTTGAGCAAACTGTGAAAGAAAAGATGTATTACAAACACAAGGAATAAAGGTAACAGGAAACAGCAAGGGTGACCACAACACTAAAAAATGTATATTTATGTGAATCAACCAAAAACAGAAAACTAGTAAACCAACCCGGGGCAGGAGGAATAGAAAAAGAAGTATTTGTTACAATAGCAAAGGTCGTTAAAGCAGGTCGCACTGACGGACTAAAATCTCTTAGAAAATTGTATAACAAATTATTTTTGTACTTCTTAAGTCTTAGAGGGGCCGCGCTGTAGCTCCGTGATTGAGGCTTGGGCTACGGAGCCCCCTTCTCTGTACCCGAATTAAGTTCGATCGCCCCTGTGGACCTTAGGTATATAAGGGAAGTTTTTCGGTGTCTGCGGAGTTCGCGGGGTGACTTTTACGAGGTTTTTTCTCGGTTTTCCACCCTACACCGAGAACGCAAAGTCGTCATATAGGTGAAATACTCTTAATTACGACGTTAAACACCAATCAAACAAACAAACAAACTAAAGTCTTAGGAGCCCAAAGATATACTGTATAGAGGCGTAAATACCTCATATAATTGTTACTTTAAATCTGCCCAAGATTATCCCGGTCGTTCACTAAATATTTCTTGAGGAACGCCTCTGTGATTTGACTTTTCCATACGTCGTAAACCACCAATCAAACAAACAAACCAAACCAAACGAACATAACATCATTGTTGCAACTACCCAAGCGCGTACAATAGGCGTCTGCAAGGGTATGGATAAATTGAAGCCCAAACCTTAAATATCTACAATGAAATAAACCTAATCCTATCATTGAATGAGAAAACATGATTAAAGGAGATAGTTATAAGTAACATAGTGCTTATATCGTCCAGAATCGAGTTCAGTTGAGGTTTCATATCATTGTGTTGATATTATATTTGAACCGTTGGATATTTCTCATTGTCAGAAGTTGCCTGTAATTGTATTGGCTAAGAGCAATTTCTAGAAAGATTTTCGATAAATTATTGTAAAGAGCGAAGTAAGACATAGCAATATGGCAAAAAATCACAGTATAGTCTCTCTTCTAAATTGTCTAGCCCCAGACCATTAATTATTATCTGTGGCATTGCTTAAAGCCTCTCCGCTGAGAACAAGTAGCTGCACTGTTATGGATAAACTGAATGGGATTTCAGAGAGGAATGGAGTGTGTAACTGGGCGTAGATAATGGAAATTTCAATGAGTGAGATACCAAATCTACGAAGGATCGATATGGCTCGGCAGTGTGCTTAAAATGTCCAGACGCAGGACAAATTGACTTTTTTACGACATCATTCCACTAAAGACATATTTCCGTGCTTTGAGCGAGAATATTGCTGCCACGCTAATACTTTCCATGAAAAATCATTTGGTAATCCAACAGCTTGAGCAAACTGTAAAAGAAAAGGTGTATTACAAACTCAAGGAATAAAGGTAACAGGAAACAGAGCAAGGGTGAC
The DNA here is from genome assembly GCA_032466195.1 of Katharina tunicata. Lineage (NCBI taxonomy): Eukaryota > Metazoa > Mollusca > Polyplacophora > Chitonida > Mopaliidae > Katharina > Katharina tunicata. The sequence continues at coordinate 8,231 of JAVFBZ010189466.1, forward strand.
CACAACACTAAATAATGTATATTTATGTGAATCAACCAAAAACAGAAAACTAGTAAACCAAGGGGGAATAGAAAAGAAAGCATTGGTTACAATAGCAAAGGTCGTTAAAGCAGGTCGCACTGACGGAATTAAATCTCTTCGAAAATTGTATAACAAATTATTTTTGTACTTCTTAAGTCTAAGTGGGGCCGCGCCGTAGCTCCGTGGTTGAGGGTTGGACTACGGAGCTCCCTTCACTGTACCCGGAATAAGTTCGATCGCCCCTGTGGACCTTATGTATATAAGGGAAGTTTTCCGGTGGCTGTGGAGTTCGCGGGGTGTTTTTTACGAGGTTTCTTCCCGGTTTTCCACCCTACACCGACAACGCAACGTCGTCATATAGGTGAAATACTCTTAATTAAGACGTTAAACACCAATCAAACAATCAAATAAACTAAGTAAAGTCTTAGGAGCCCAAAGATATACTGTATAGAGGCTTAAATACCTCGTATAATTGTTATTGTAAATCTGCCCCAGATAATCCCGGTCGTTCACTAAATATTTCTTGAGGAACGCCTCTGTGATTTGACTTTTGGAAAGCAACTCACAAAGGTACATGTGGCAATGAGGCATGTTCAAAAACATGTTAGATAAATGTGGCTTTCCAAAAGCAGCAGTTCGATTCCAGCGGGTTTTCTTTATGTGAGAAATGTACGGGAGACATCAGTTTAGGGGATGGCGCAAACTCCCATTATAAACCTTTGTAATGCGCCTGTTGACAGCCGCTAATAGTTAACAAAAACAATCGTAATATGTTAAAAATTGGCTTAGGTTTACTTACATTTTCTGCAAGGAATATCAATCGTTTAGGTGAAAAAGAAATAGTGTTTTTTTTTACGCTTAAAACCAATGTATGCTCTTGTGCGTCCCTCAGTCAATATACTGTTATGCTGCATAGTGATTTTACCACTATGATGAAATCAGTTGAACTTTTAATCGTGTCACTTGTGTGAAACTATTATATGTATTCGATTTGAGCCCTCTGTTAAAATACGCACTGCTGATTTGAAAAAGTTTGACATTGAATTTATTTTATTTTTCTCCTTGCTCTGTACAATGATTTCTTTTTGAATAACATCATCACATTTACATTACCAGGCGTTTCTGTAATACGAGAACAACTGTCACTGGTCATATTATAATGGTATGCTTTAATGTTCATGTTATCTCTTATATCATATTTAATTATTTGGTGCTTATGTATTTTTAACTTATTGGTTTGTCTTACGTCTTACTGGCGGTAGTTTTTCTTATCAAAGATAAAATATCACAGAAGAACAACCCGACTCCCGTAAGTCCCTGTTAACCTTTTCACAGGAAGAACACAGAAGGACAACCCGATTCCCATAAGTTACTGTTAACATTACTGCAGAAAGACTCCCATAAGTCATTTTCGACCTTATAAGGACAACCCGACTCCCATAAGTTACTGTTAACCTTACTACAGAAAGATCACAGAAAGACAACCCATTTCCACCAAATCACTGTTAACCTTTACAGAGAAAAATAACAGGACAATCCGACTCATATAAATTGCTGATAACCTTCCGTAGACGGATATTGCCTCTTGGCCGGCCACTAGAGGGTTCAAACTCGTGATCTACACTGCGGAGATAAAAACGGTTCTAAACAGATGACATCCTGAAAATAGACTTTAATTGATGTTTTTTCTTCAGCTATATGCACCCAGTGGTTCTAAGAATGAGTAATTTATTTTAAAAAAAATATGCTGTTTCCAGTCGGGAATTTTATATGATTTTAGTTTTTGATTGTCTGGAGTTTTATCACAAATTACTTGCCTATCCATTTCCGTACTCTTTTTACGGCTAATATAGCCCAAATATGTAATACATCATCGCTTTATAGACATGAAAAATGTCTTTCCAACTCTCATTGGCAGGATATACATCACCTTACAGTTCCACCATAGCGCATCGTTTTTTATAGTATTAGCCTAATATTAGCTTTATCACGATTCTATTTGTCTGATAGATATTGATGAACTGAATAATAATCTTTGAACATGCTGAGACACAGTCTGATATTACATCTTTATGTATATGTCTTGTTTGTTTATTGACTTTACATGTTCACATACGTATCGTTCATCCTGCAGTCAAGTGAGGACCCGATCGCAGGAACAGCGTTGGTGTGGAGACATCGACCGTAGAAAGGTAACCCCACGGAAGAGGCGTTTGATGTTCAGTTTTGTTTTACTCTTAAAAGTTTGTCATGTTCAGTGTTTACAATTTTCAGACAGACAGATAGTCTGTGTGATTCAGTCACGCCATCGATATTGAACCCTTGACTAAAATAACGACAGCAACTTCTAATGTTAGACTCCCGAAGGACCAATTTATGTCTTTTCAATCCAAGGTCATATGTCTGTTATAGTTAGTTAAGGCACAACGACAGATCTTGTCGACCGGGGTAAAAACAGCAGAGGCGAAAAGGGTCTCCGTTTATAGTTGAATGGGAACTAAAATCTCTGAACAGAAATCGTCTATTAAGATGCCTAATCAACACGAAATATTTTTCAGAAGTTACGTTCAACAATGCGAGAGACAGCAATGAAACCTATTAAGAATTCACAATTATTAAAAAATCCCGGGAAAAAAAATATTACAAACACAAATAATCTGTACAAACACAAATAATCTGGTAAACCGGACATACTGCAGGCTTTTCTTTTACCGATGCTTGTTCAACTGAATTGATACTACAGCTCACACAATCTGTGTCTAATTAAATATAGGTCATGCTATATGCCTTTTCACTCACAAGAAGGTTGTTACTGAAGCGTTATTACAAATAACTTCTGCAGTTTAACAAGACTATCAGTATTACTGTGTTACGTTTTCTTTCTTGGTGTTTATACGAAGACGAATTGCGAAGACGTTAAGTTGTAAAAGGGTGAAAATAATATTTGTATGGAATGAAATGCAATATAAATAGACTGACATAACCCTGGAATGTTTTTGTGTATAAATGGTTTACACATTCAACATTGAGGTTAGCATAAACATTATTGTTTTGGAGAAGAAAAAAAATTGGTTAAAGGTATACCTGTTGGATTCACATCTCTGTTTGATTTATTTTATATGGCCCATTTATGTAAAATAACCGAAAACCCTGTCATAAAAACTATACTGTAATAAAACGCACAAAGAAAAACCATTTATTTGTTTAGTACAGACGGCATTAGGTGATGAGATTTTTTTGTCCATTTTCAGTGTTGTGTAATATATGGTCGTCAAACGTGGCAATATCACTTCTAGGGCGAGGCACAGACGTGGAATAGAATTTCATGGCCTACAAAGCGGCAGTAAATGGTAACTACGTAATCGGCGTTAAGTGGTTGGCAGAAGAGAATAAATGTTAACCATATTTCATTGGTATGTTCGCTATTTGGCAATTTAGGTCACCCATAAAAGGGGTTAAATATCTTTATCGATAGAATAATAATTTCCTTACATAAACAATCACCCACGTAATTCACTTAAGGTTACGTCAATATTTACTCAACGTGTTATATCAAAAATCGCGTGTTTAGGTGACTTTCAGCAGACGAATATAAACCATATCACCAATGTTTCACATGATGCATGATGGCTAGTCGATCAAAGTTAGACGGTGAGTTTCAACAATGGAAACAAACGTCGTGTAACAGATAAAATATAAATGATTGGTGTTGAAAATACATACATATATCTATAATTTTTCGCAAGGGAGCCTGTCTCAAATATTGTTTTTGTCATATCAGACTTCTTTCGTCGTGGGTTCCATTCCCGCAAGGGCCTCTGCCTACATTAATTTTTTTAAACTAGAATCTGTTCGTTATCAGAGAGTGTTATTCCAAAAAAACGTAAACACTTTTATTTCATCTATTCCCAGAAAACTTATTTCCTTTAGTAATTGACTCAACTTCATAACACACAGTTTATTGACACGAACAAGGAATGGTCACTTAATAACAAATTGACCCCAAACAATACTTGTTAACGGTAACCGATTAAAAGTACCAATATTGTGAAATAATTCACATTATAACAGTAAAAGATAGATTTGACAAACTTTCAGTCTTCAAAATTATTCTAACTTTTAGGGCATGGCTAAGATAAGCATATTTTGAGCTTACATACATGTTGTGACATGATGTAATTCCTTAGTTCTCTTCTGCTAGTATCTCTGTTTATTGTTAGAAAACTTTTCGTCAACGAAATATCTTTTGGCACCGAGTTAAACTCAATTAATCATTAAATATGATAGTGTTTAGAACTGAATTATTCTGTCTTCGTATTCGGGGCTGAAATGAACTGGAATATCATACATTTGACGTTAGAATGAGTGGACTCCGCTAACTGAGCTACATGCTACCACATACAAATACAGAGAAAGACGTTTATTTGACACCTTTAAATCCCGATGTCAGTATTACTCGGCCAAATCGATTTAGGGAACCCATTTCACGGTATTTGGAAACCGGCAAGGTCGCGTGAGAACTGTACATAAACACTTCGACCACAAACACTTGACAGTCCCATGGCCCACCAAGGAGTTATAGACTGAATTATTGCGTGCGTATTAGGTACTACTCTTTGAAGGAAGTAAAGTTACGATGCATAAAATTAAAGTTGGGTAAGAACTGTCAGTCAATTAAATAGACACATACAATGACACGAAACGACACAAATTGATCTGTAGTGTACAGCACACCGCTTGTTTCAAATAAATATCATTTCGAGTCTAAAGTAGTCCTCTTAGAACATTTGCTTGTTCGACGTCAACAAAGCCAAGTTAACGAACGTTAGGCGACAGGTAAATTGAGAGTTTTCCATTGTATTTAAATGTCGTGGAATGAATTTGAGAATTGTTTAATACTTAATAAAAGTTTTTTAAGGAATGGCCGCTTTTACTAAAGAATTGAAACCTAGATTTGACAAACATTCAGTTTTCAAGATTAATCTAAGTTTTATGGCTTTAAGCTAAGAGCAGCATATTAAGAGCTTACATTCATATTGTGTCATGATGTCATTCCTTAGCAGTAGTACAAAAACAATATTCCAACAGAGCTAAACAGTTGACATCTTTTTAGTGTCCTAGTATCTTTATTTATTGTTCGAAAACATTTCGTCAATGAAATACAGTTTGGGAGGGTGTTAAACCCAAGTAATCATCAAATTTGATAGTGTTTTAGTTCCACCCGAATGTGTTTAGAACTGAATTATTCTGTCTTTGTATTCAGGACTGAAATGAGCTAGAATATCATACATTTGACGTTAGCAGAACATGTCACCGGTGAATTAACTGAAACCAGCACCAAACCTTTAAAACCAGTATTAGAACACAAGTTTCATATGTGGAGATAGATCTAATCTGACTCATTTCCTCTTGCATTGTCACTATTTGGAATTGCAGTTATTCTTAAATGTTTCAACTGGACAAATACCCTGAACGCGTTATGAATAGCTTACGTTATGGGCATTCGGAGCTCTGTCCACATCAAGCCCCACCAAATTCAACTTAATTGCGATCGATGAGGGAATCCAATAGAAAGTTTTACTGTCAATTAAAAAACATCAAGAAAAAAAAAAGTAAAAAAAAAAAAATGCTAAACGGATTTTTTAAATTTGCAAAACAACCTTACTAATGTGAAACGTTGAATCTTCCTATGAAATGAACATTTGAACAATTCGTTCGTTTTGGTTACTTCAATGGACATAGTCACAAACAAATCAATTAATGATGATGCATCTATTTGGAGCTCCACACCTCCACTACCAGTTAGAGAAACACCCCACACAAGAGAGCCACTCGTATAACCCCTACCGAAAACTGGATGTTTATTTCCTAATTCATATGAGCGTAACTCACAAGTTTAAATTAAACATATTTTCTAAATCGCAGCTATTTCAATCATCTGCAGGTATATTTTTGCTAACAACTCTCCACGTGCATCAGAAAGACCGTTTCACAAACTATATTTAATATGTCGATTTCTTTTATATTATTTTATTTCATGGTCACAAACAAATCAGCCAATGAAGACTCATCTATTTGGAGCCCCACACCTCCACTACCAGCTGGAGAAACACCCCACACAAGATTGCCACTTGAATAACCCCAATCGAAAGCTGGATTTATTTAAAGCTTAATTGATATGAGCGTAACGAGTTTGAGTAAACATGTTTTCTACATGGCAGCCATTTTAAATTCTCTGCTGGTATATTGTTGCTAACAACTTGCCACGTGCATCTTACCGACATATTACCCGACTCACTGGTTCGCACACTAAATTTAATATCAGATCATTGAGTGGCATTTAGCAGCAGGGGGGGTGAGCGGAGTACTTCTATGTGGTCGCGGATGCGGCCGCGGAGGCTCCCAGCGGTAGTTCAG
>JAVFBZ010189477.1:0-14667 GCA_032466195.1 Katharina tunicata
TTGTTTTATTTATCGATTTCTGGAAAGTGTCCGGAAATTTGCCGAAAGCGTCTTTCCTATCTTCCCCTATTATACATACAGTAGAGGGCTAGCCCAGCCAAGTGTAATGAGTTCTCGGCGATTATTCACTAGATACAAGCGTCTGTGATGCCCCTAAACGAAGCTAAAGTATAGTCCCTAATGTAAAAATAGCTGCAGAGCAATGTTTATGAAAATAAAAGTAACTCCATAAATATAATTCTGAGAAACACCGTTCCTGTTGACATGACTTGTCATATCGGTCAGGCCACGCCTGAAAAGTCGAGGTATGACCTTGAATAACTCCCATAGCTCTAAACCATCTGGCTTATCAGGCTAGAGATTATAACACTGTATACACACTATATAAGCTATTTCGACCAGGCATTGAGTTTATAACTATCGTCGTTAATGACCTCATTCAACTATAACTCGCAGCATCGTTCATTAGGGCCTTCAGCCTCTTGATTATTGAGGATCGTTTGTCTCGGCGTGGAGCTGTAAAAGGAGCAATGGCATCTACTAAAATCAGCAAGGATATTCAAGATATCGAGGTAATTTCTATTGTCGACATATATTTCTAGTGAAATAGTTTTTGTGTCGTGTAGTCTTAGTATCAGCCAGTGTTATCCCCATAAACGGAAATAGTCATATTTCTCTGGGTCCACATAGGCTAACTAGGAGCTTAATAACACCTCATATAACTGATATTGAAGTTAGTGCATTTAGGGCCATAACATATATGTCAAAAATGAGTTATTGTTTTAAAATGTCCATCTCAATACTCGTGTCTCTACTATAGATCGACCCGCTCTTCCACAGAGGGTGTCAACATATTTGACGTGTTAAATACAAACGTTCTGTTTCGGTGATATAACCTTTATCGATATTTGCAAATGTAGAGGGATGAGAAATGTGGATGGCTCCGTGAACTATTGAGCCATCTGATTGCACCCACCAGGAAGTAATCGAATGTACTGCGCACATCATCTCGAACGTAATACGATCATCGCCAACTCGCCATTTTAGCCGGAACTATTTCACAGCCTATGTGGGCAAAACTGCCAATGTAGATATATTTTGGAGATTTCATTTGATTCACATTCAGAACATAATTTACTCCTAAACTTAACATTGTGCATGTAAAGCTGTAAATAATTCGCACCTTAACCCCATGTTTGCTTATGTGTTTATTGTGCATACGGCGATAAAATGGCTTCCGGCGAACAAAATGTATCATCTTGAGACATATTCATACCAATCACGGTCAAGCTAAGTGCTAACAGCAAGTAACTAGAAATCACGCGAGGTTTAGCCGAATTGGTTGCACCAACCCTCTAAACTAAGTAAAGAGTTTGCAATCTGTTTGCGAGATCTATTTATGACGCAGACAAAATAGGTCTCTGAGGCCTCGTGGCGACATTTTGAAAACTGCCAGGTAATGTCAGGTTACCCGCATGGTATGTCCCATACGTTTTCAACCGATTTTACCTCGTATGAACAATTATCTCGCATACGAGACACATTTTTTTGATTATACAAAATTTCCAGTCAAGATTATAGCAGTTTATATAGGTCAATCTTTGAACCCCAAAAGCAGGCGGAAAAACATGCGGATAGGGGGAGAAGGTCAGTCGATCACTCATTGGTCCTGTCATGATGACGTCAAAATCTCAATCGCATATATTTGGGTGTCTAAGATTAATAAATCTAACACCGATTCTAGGTTGTCAACATTTGATAAAAGTAACGTGAACAAACCCTAATCTAGCACTCTGGTGTAAATCAGCCCTTAAATTAAGTAACATAAGCACTCAAAATTAGTGTTTTACAACAAATTATGATTGCCTTGATTTCTAACCAACTTTGAATTATTGCATGATTTCTTCTGGCTATAACTAGCCTTGAACCAACTTAATAATTTTCATTTCAAAGGAATTGCATTAACCAAAACAATTCCTTTGAAATGAAAATGATTAAGTTGGTTCAAGGCTAGTAATAGCCAAAAGAAATCGTGCAATCTTTCGAATTCAGCATAAGGAAGGCCGGCCATTTTTCCTCATATGCCTCAAGTAGAGCTTTTGATCTCGCCGGGTTTATGACCTTATATGGAATGAGTCAAGATTTTGAATAGTCGATGGGGGCGGGGCTAATTAACGTTTGACTTGGTGTAAGGTCGGTATATCTAAGGGTGGCTCAATTATGACAGCTGATTGACACATCCACATAATAACATTCTGACAGAAAATTCATTTTTTAATTTTTTAGTTATTATAAAACTCGCCTTCAACCTACAAATTTGATGTTGAAATTATTGGAAAGCCTCTAACTTGTACTTTTTGAGAAAAATATCAATTTTTCATGAGATTCTGTCATAGTGCAAAGTTCATGACTTTTTAGTGCGTATGTTACTTTAAGGAACTGGAAAATACCATAAATTTAAAACCTAACTAATAAATCTAAACAAAAATACTGTTATTATTAAATAACTAACCCTAAGTCTGAAACGAGTACTACAAAAAGAATTAAAAAGAGAAATAAAAAATAAAAAATAAAAAAAATAAAGCAACAGCCGCCCATGATGCTTCGTTTCCGGGTACTGCATGTTATCAACCACACTGTCATGCCTGGTGACATCGTGCGTTTAAATGCAAAAGGGTTTCCAGACAGGATAGTAGTTGCCAAAAAAATATAGTGAAATAAAATGTCTTGACCAATGATTGATTGGCTGACCTTCTCTCCCCATAGGTATTTGGCGGAAAACAACGCCCCCACATGGAGGTCTCGGAGATCTGTCTTATTTTCGCCATACATAGATCTCGTGTGGTCAGATTTCAAACTTTAATAGGGAGGCACACACACAACAGTTAGGTTGAGTGTCGTTCAATCAAAAACAAGGCTGCCTATCTCTGGACGTAAGCCACTGTTCAAACATACAGTGACGCCAAAAACACTACCGATGCCCCAGATGTCACCCGAAGGGACCTGTACTGTTTATATAAAGGCCATGTCAGAAGGAAATAGCCAACGCTGTATGATAATTGATATGCTGCCCCATATCCTCCAATTGACGAGATTAAATGTGTACTTTAACTGGTACATTGCAAATAACTGTGTTGTATGTTATAAGCTCATAAGTCGTGCAATGTCGAGGCTAATGTCCAATGTTGAATCTGTTAATGCCAGATATGTGACAACACAGGTAAACCTTGAGGAATTAACTGGTCTCCAGCAGTGCATATAAGAAAGAAAATGCTGCATGTACTTGTCTGACATTCCGATATTACGCCACAGGATGATATATGCAGCCAGCTTATGTTGCGTCACCAGGCTTGACAGATTTAAACCGCTGGATGTAATTTTGTAACGGGGATACACTATAGAATTTCCCGCAGTTTGAGAGAACGCATATTAACAATTAATATACTTTTAAATTTTTAGGAATTTGGGTTTGCCAGCACATAATAAAAAATGTAATATAATTATTTTCTATGATTCAATGATCTGTCTGTATTTTAAATACGGAGTGTTATTTGGGGAAATTAATTTAGGACACAGGTAATCCGTTATACATTATTTAGAGAGGGAAAAAAACGGCTGTGAGTTTTATCACATTATCAGACCGAAGTTGCCTACACATACGCCTACTATGTTCAAATGGCTAGAAGATCTCCCCAGAATTCTCCATAAAGTATCAAACGCTAGATTTGTACATAAATGCTTCTACTATACCCACACCAAAAACCTGTATTATCTTCTTTCTACCTGTCCAAAGAGCATACAATCCACAGCCATATTACACTGACACTATATGTCATTCAGTTTACAGCAAAATTTCTGCCAAAACAATGGTAAACAATCTGCTCTAGGAATAGAACAAGGTACACCAACCTTGCCAACTATAGATTCCCAGTCACTGAATTCACAGAATTAGAATTACATACTCAGTGATATTCTCTGGTGTTTATACATGTGTACATTTGTTTCTGTTATAGCTTTCATAAAATGGAAATTGGTCACTGCTAACCATCAATATATCCATTCCAATCAAGTTTATTTTTATACAATAATATACGAGGGAGAGAACAATCTCCCCCAAATCGAGTTAGAGTAACAAAGACGAATGCAGCAGTTACGTAGAGTTACAGTTTTACAGACGAGGGACGTAACAATATTCATAGAGATACAGAAGAGGAATCTAGCGGTAACGCAGACTTGCAGCAGATGAATATAGCAGTAACAGAAGAGTAGAGTAACAGAAAAAGTATGTAGAAGTACTTGTAGAGTTTCAGAAAAGAAATGTAACAGTATACGTATATTAACAGAAAAGGAATGTAAAGATATACGTAGAGTTATACAGAACAGAAATGTAACAGTATACGCAGGGTAACGTAGGTTTGTAGCAGACGAATATAGCAATACGTAGAGTAACCAAAGAAGTATGTAGAAGTACTCGTAGAGTTACAGAAGAGAAAATGTACCAGAATACGCAGAATTACAGAAGAGTAACGTAGAGTTGCAGCAGACGAATTTAGCAATATACGTAGAGTAACCAAAGAAGTATGTAGAAGTACTCGTAGAGTTACAGAAGAAAAAATGTAACAGAATACGCAGAGTTAAAGAGGAGTAACGTAGAGTTGCAGCAGACGAATATAGCAATACGTAGAGTAACCAAAGAAGTATGTAGAAGTACTCGTAGAGTTACAGAAGAGAAATGTAACAGTATACGCAGAATTACAGAAGAGTAACGTAGAGTTGCAGTAGGCGAATTTAGCAATATACGTAGAGTAACCAAAGAAGTATGTAGAAGTACTCGTAGAGTTATAGAAGAGAAAATGTAACAGTATACGCAGAGTTACAGAAGAGTAACGTAGAGTTGCAGCAGACGAATATAGCAATACGTAGAGTAACCAAAGAAGTATGTAGAAGTATTCGTAGAGTTACAGAAGAGTAACGTAGAGTTGCGGCAGACGAATATAGGAATAAGTAGAGTAACCAAAGAAGTATGTAGAAGTACTCGTAGAGTTACAGAAGAGAAATGTGGCAGCCAGTAAGGTAGAAACGTAAGCTAAAACAGTAAAGATACTATGTCGAGTGCAGCCAAATTATTATCACGCCACGTTATTTGTATTATCCCAGTTTGCCCCGTCTGAAACCTTGATATGGGGACCTATATAGAATATTGCTTAGGACTCATTATACAAATGAATACCGCGAAATATACTGAAGACACATTGATATGAATGCTTTAGAAATGGAATAATACACAGAAAATAAAACTACTCATAGTTCCATAATTTTAATTAGAAATTTAAAACAGTATTTCTCTCCGTTGTATTGGGTTGCATTTCTATATTGGCTTATCATTACTCCAGGACGGGGCATATTCTTAGCAAAAGGAAATATAACTGAATCCCATCTGTTTTTCATCCTTTCTCTAATGTGGAAATGCAAATAATAAATTAAGTATCTATTTACCGGTCTTAATATGTATAATTAATAATTATTATCAGTTGCACACAGATAGAGTCAGATGTTCATATGTAAGATATATATTTTTATAAAGAGTTATCACACTGGCACAGGGATATCGACTAATTAAAGCCGATAAATAATCTCATGTTCTAGATAAATTATATAATAGTCCTGTAATTAGGCATATAAGGGAAGTTTTCCGGTGACTGCGGAGTTCGCGGTGTGGTTTTACAAAGTATATTCCCGATTGTCCCCCATACACCGGCAAACGGACTGTCTATCATTCTAATAAATTAAATGAGAGAGAGCAGACGTTTGGTTATTTAAGAGAAACCACCGTTAAATTTTGAAAATATAGGGTATCACTGACAATGTTGACATAACTATGTTGTTATTTCTTGCAGAATATTCTAGCTCTAAACCCGAGGATTTCTAAACGAGCTACTGTTGTGTCAAGCTCTAAAACCAGGAAGAACAAAGAGCACTGGAAGAGGAACCAGGAGAAGGGATGTACGGTATGTGTCATCTGCCATGGCCGATTGTGTAACGCTAACTACGACCTACTAGTTACTTTAAGTATTAAATGTACGGTACTAAACTGTTTTTGTTTAAGTTTATAATAACATGTGCTTTGGATTGTCGATTTGGTTTGTCCTGATGATATATAGGCTATGTTGTATCAGTACTTCAATTATGGGTTGTTGAATTCATCTTAAACTGGTTATTTTTATTGTTCTGTTTTGTTTAACTGAAGTAATGAATCAGCCATTGTTCTCAATGCGAGCAAAGTTACAGTTACCGGTTTGCACAAAAAGCCTTTTAAATATATTCTATCTTTCTAAATTAGACCGGGAAGTTTTGTGATAACATTATTATTCATTTACATAGTCAGTACATAGCTGTAGGGTATTTTTTTTATAGTTAACGTTGTGTTGCGCTTTATTATTACCTGGTGTAGCATAGGTTCGACACTAGGGTGGAGTACCTTATAAACACGGCTGTACTGAGGCATTAGCGGGGGTTGTTTTTAGAACAGCGTTTAATGCTATTGTAATCAGTGTCTTCTTTCCCTGTTAAATAAGGCCTACACCGCTATCAGGTGAGTGGAATACCATTGAGCACGGTGTTTACACTTAAATGAGCCTCGGTTTCATGGATACGAACTATTATGAATGCGAGATTAGGAATGCGAGACAATCTATCGAACATGGCTTGAGTTCAACTATATACTGAGGTTTCCACGAAAATATTATTTGCATTTTTCTCAGCGTCAATATAGATAGACAAAATGTTAAATCACCTGCTTAAGTAAAAAAGATATTAACTGTTTCTTACATGGGTGTGGGTGTGGAGGGGAGGGATGGGGGGGATTGACCCGTTCATGCAGTTATCAAATTTGGAGGAAACGTATACCATTACCGGTGCATTTATTACAAGACGTGTTTATATTAGTTTTATAAGTGTTGGTATATTATATTTTGCCTTTGTTAACTCACAATGCATCATATATAGTCGATGACAATAACAATTTTAATCTCGGACGAATGTCAAGAACAAATCTAATTTGGCGATAATTTAAGAAAACTTTTATTATTGTAATTATTTTAATATGATTGATATGAATGTTTGCCTGATTTGATAGATTAATCAAGTTTCTTCAGAAAAAAAGGATTTTTATACTCATAAGTTGAAAATAAAATAGGAACAAAGTTTTGCTTTAATGGACGAATATTATAATTTTTGGGTACCAAATATTGATTCAATATGCAACCGTTTTTCCCCCAGTCTTGTTCGAGTCTAGAGAAAAACTTCGATGATATAAAACACACGACACTGAGTGAACGAGGTGCACTGAGAGAGGCCGCTCGGTGAGTAGAATATACATGTCACTGATCCAGCGATTTGTCCCTTTGTGTGTGATGATTAGCTCTGAAATGTTGTGATTTGTCTTATATAACAATATACCTCCCTGATTGACACATATAAGTCGATTAGCCTAAACATTTCCACAGTCTATTAACATGGTTTTCGATCAATGGAAGCTTGGGCCATGCAACTCAAATTACTCTATTATGTTGCTGAGCAGGAGACTACAGGTTTAAAGTAGTTTCTTTATCAATTTAATGTATCACAGTTTGTGTTAAAAAAAGTGAAAATGTATGTTATAATAATCTGCGAATGATGGTTCTTCAGATGTTTAAAGTGTGCTGACGCACCGTGTCAGAAGAGCTGTCCTACACAGTTAGACGTCAAGGCGTTCATCACCAGTATATCAAATAAGGTAAGTTGTCATTTGTAAACGTATGGCGGCTAACCCCCCCCCCCCCCCCCCCAAACCCATTCTTAAAAAAAACAACAACAAACAAACAAACAAAAAACACGAAACACAACAGAATACGATACATGATGCTTTGATGCCCCTTTTTACTCTTTTACTCTTTTACTTTATAGATTAATACGTTTTCGCACATACAATGATTTAAATTAAACCCTTAATCCAATATTCAAAAACACTGTCAACAAATTATCCTCAGGTAGAGGTATGACTGATAATCACATCATCATATGCTAGGAACCGGCATGAATTCTTCAACGCTATTTTTTTGTATGTACTTTTGTGAAAATACTCGCTGGGGTATTAACTCTATTTAAAAATGTTTCATATTTTCTAGAACTATTATGGAGCAGCCAAGGCGATATTCTCTGACAACCCTCTGGGTCTAACTTGTGGTATGGTTTGTCCGACAAGTGACCTCTGTGTTGGCGGCTGTAATCTCTACGCTTCCGAAGAAGGACCAATCAACATAGGTGGATTACAGCAATTTGCTACGGAGGTCTGTTCGGGTCTTCTTTTAACTACATTCATATAAACAGAAAAACACATTTCACATATAGTATAACTCCTGGCTTTAAGTTACTCGTAACGTGCCATATCGAGTCGAGCGTCTTTTTCAAATCAAGAATATAAGCTTCACTGTTTTAGAAAACGATTAATCGATAAGGATACGAAATGAGTTATGTGTGAATGTCATTTAACTTTCTCAGCTCTTGCAACTCTACAGAAATTAAGAAAATCATACTGTAATACAAGGGTGGATCAAATGTATTTTCTCTCAGTCCTGTTTAAATTGATTTCCCTTCTTTACAGCAACGTTTATGATATCAAGTGAAATATTAGATCCACATTTTCATTACGGTTTTTTTTTTTAGGTTTTTAAAGACATGAGGATAGCTCAAATCAGAGATCCCAATTTACCCCCTTTGTCAAACTTGGAACCATCCTATAAGTCTAAAGTGGCCCTGATTGGTTGTGGTCCAGCCAGTATAAGCTGTGCTACCTTCCTTGCAAGGCTAGGTTACTCTGACGTAACTATTTTTGAACGAGAGAATTTCATTGGTGGACTGAGGTGAGTTTATGTTTAACTTTAAACTAATGATGTTTCAGGATTGATAATTGTAAAGCACGGCATACAAGATATTTCCAATCAAAATCTTCCTGTTTTTCTACAGAATGACTCAAAGTAACACTTAAAATTATTTTTCACAAATAAGAAATTGTTGTTAAGTGATTTTTTACATTTAAATGCTCTTTAAATATTATAAAATTTGTTGTTCAAACATCAAACCTAACAGTTATATGTCACAAAGAGTTTTTAACTGACAACAAAACTTATTAGTATTTTTTCTCTCCAGTTCGTCTGAAATCCCCCAGTACCGTCTTCCATATTCTGTGGTTAACTTTGAAGTGGAGTTAATGAAGGATTTAGGTGTTAAGGTAAAGCATAACTTTCAGTAAATTTAAAACTTTATTTCAACATGTCTTCTTATTTTCAATCCAGGTAAGCTTTGTTTTCAGTGTTGGAAAAACGTCTTGTTAATTTAAAGTAAAATACGCACTCAAAAGTTCTAAATTTTGCACTTTCACAGAATCTCATGAAAAATTTATATTTTTTCACAAGAAGTACAAGTTAGAGGCTTTCCAATAATTCCAACATCAAATTCGTAGGTCGAAGGAGAGTTTTTTAATAACTAAAAAACTAAAAACTGAATTTTTTGTCAGAATTTTTAATTGGAAATGTGTCGGTCTGCTGTCACAGCTCAGACACACTTTGATGTACCGACGTCACGCCTAGTCACTCGTGTTAGCCACATCCCTTACAAGGCTCATAACGTTGGCTCGTTACAAACAAGGTCATTCACCGCGGCTGGATCAAAGTCATTCTGAGAAAATATGGCCAGCCCTCCTTACGTTAAATTCAAATAACTGCTATATTTCTCCTGGTCCGTACAAGCTTTGTACCGAATACATTTTTTTTATTTTAACGTGACAGTTTTAATTTTGGAACAAACATCAAATCTTGTAAAAATTCAAGGCAAACCGAATTAGTTGAAAAATCCCAATTTTTGGTGCGTATGTGACTTTAAAGTAAATAAATATATACTAATATATTTTTGTCAAGAGTAATCACACTGGCAATATATATATATATTCTTATTACGATGTCAAGCCTACTTTGATAATGTTTAAACTTCAAGATCCTGGAAACAGTGTTCTTTATTTAAAAGTGTATAAAGTTCAACACATGGCTTCTTTGAAACGTCAGTTAGAAGCTGTAAAACATGGAACACAATTTTATGGGTGTCAACTTATTTGTTAATACAACTTCTCACACTGCAACCCCGATAATCCCATTCTATAATGCCGTTGATAATTGTGTGGTAATATCACTAGTGATATTATTCAACAGTAAATACGTCATAGAGAGATGACATCACAAATTTGACGTCTTCGCTGTTGTGACGTAACTACGATGTCGCGACGTTATATACCTTATTGTTTAAGAGGCATTTGGAAGCTAACAATAACATGATGACTGAGATGGATTTTCAACTTCTGGGTATACCTTGTTACAATAACATGATGACTGAGATGGATTTTCAACTTCTGGGTATAGCCTACCTTTGCAAAAAACGTTCCAGTGTCTTTCTATGACGTTGCCAGCTGCACGTGCACAACAACGTGCGTCCAGACCTAAAAATCCAAAATGTACAGATTTCTAGGCGAAAATCGCCTCAAAAGTGCTAAAAATGTATAGTATGATAAAAAGATTAATCAACTCGAGCCCGTAGGTTACGATGGATATCGCTCATGTATTTGAATTTTTCTGTTTTTGTTAAATTAACAGACTCGGGTGATATTCATTGTAACACACGGTCTCTCGTTGGTTGACCTCTATGTTGCGGGTACAACCTGGAGCCTACAGATAGCTGACACATTTTACTATATATAAACGGTTAGGGGCACATAGATAGATGCTGAAGCATACCTCAAAGCCGGAGTGTAGCCTATATATGCAGTGATCCTTACTTAATTAAGCTGATTCACACCAGGGAAGCGGCCCTAAAACCACAATTTCAAACAAAATAATTAAGCTGACGGTTTCAAAATTTACTTAAGAAAACGATAAAACTTTACACCTAATAAACTGTGCCTATGCTTAACATTATAGTATACTGGAAAAGTGTTAGGGTTAAATTAGTTATAGAAAAGATTCAACAAACTTGATACATATACAAAATTCTGAATAAACGTTTCCAATTAAATTTGATAGTTATTTCTTGAATGAAAACCAACAATCTGTTTGTTTTTCATTACTTCTTATCTATACACTTGTTTAAGACACTAGACTATGTATCAAGCATGATTAATCTTGTGTATATGCCGTCTTTGAGTCGCAATAAGAGGTACAAATACAAAGTAAGACATACGATCCATGTACTTAAATTCAAGCTTCCAATTTTCAACACAACGCTTCAATGTCAGCTATGATGAAGAAAGGAAAAAAGCAAATCAGAAAAACAACAACTGGAAATTGGAACTAACATTTTATTATACGACCTTTGAACTGTTATTCATAGAGATGTTTCTGTTTACCTTAATAAGATCGAACTTGGGCGAAGCCTCCACTCCAAAGATCTGACATTGTCATCTCTCAGACAAGAGGGATTCAAAGCTGTCTTTGTAGGCATAGGTAAACCGATTGTGAATTTTATTTATTTTTGTGTGCTATCCAATCTGTTTTTTCCATGTAAGTGTTTTGAAACTATACTTCTACCTCTACAAAGTAATACAATATTTTTCTTCTGTTTGTATATATGGTTAACTGTATATGTATCAATCTATTAACGTAGGATAAATATTGTATATAAAACTTGCTTGAAATGACTTTCTCTCTATGACTAAACTGGCGCGATATTATCCCGCTCCCTTGCAACTTTTCTTTCATTTTTTTTATATATTTTTTATATCCCTTTTAAGGTATTATGGTACATTTTCACGAAATTGCATTCAAAAATATAACTTAAATTCCGGAATTTAATAGTCGTCTTGTGAGACGTTAACCATCCTGTACCACGTTATTGCCCTCGCGTCATATGAAGCCTGTGGTATATTCCCAAAGATTGATCACTTTGGCATAAGGAGGTTGTTTAACTAATAACCTATGAATCATTTATATGTTGTGCTCAGATAGTGAATCTTAAATATCTAGCTGATACTGTTACCAGCACATATCGGAGCAGTACGTGTCGTAATTGGTAGACAAGAGAACATATACAAAAAAAAGGTGTAGCAGGCAATGGAATAATTTAGCGGAATTTTAAATCAACAAAACAAATAAGCGTGTGACTGACCCATCACTCTCTATGTCACCAAAGTAGCGGAATATTTAATGCTGGAGCTGAACCTTGGACTATAAGTGTTCTCAAGCGTTGGTAACGTGACAAATTATAATATAGCCTAAAGCTCAGTTCCACCTTAGCGATAAAGAATCATAAAATCTTTGAAATCGTTTTAATTTATACTGAATACTAGCTAGTATATGTATTATAGCTTAATTCACCTTTATTCAAAATGTTCAGTCAACATCAGGAAAAAAGAATAACCACACCAAATTTTTTCAACAATAACACTTCACAAGTCTATTTAAAGATGCATTCAATTGTTGTCTTTTTCACAGATATTTATTACATATATATGATAAATCCCATATTAGTCTTATATATCATAAAATGTATAATATGGTAAACTGCATATTATGAATTTCTGTTTCTAACAATATGACCAGGTTAGATAAATAATACTGGGGCCCGTTTCACAAAGCGATCTTAGCTTACGTTGAACGTAACTACCATGACAACACAATGCCTCCAATACTGGTCGCTATGGTATTTACGTTCAACCCTATCCGATTACAACAACACCGCAACTGGCGAAAAGTATTTTCATAAACAAATATTTTGTAACCGTGAAATCTATTCGTAAATATTTTTTATCGTAACTGATCAACGTGATAAAACATTTATAATAGTGCGCTCGATATAAGGAAACATTAGATTCATAACTTAATATTTTATGAGCAATTATTCTATAATTTATACCCAATATTTCAATACATGCTAAATGTGTAGAGTCAGCAAGTTGGTGTTAGCCATTGTGAAAACATCAATTTACCAATGATGTGAAGAATCTCCGGCGATCTGACAGACTAAAAGAGACATCTTAATGAGAAGCTTCCACCTTTTCCCGTAAAGTGAGACGTACACCCTTCTCTAATAGCACAGTACTGCAGAGGTGTTGGGATTTGTAAAATGTGTACAAATTTTCACTACAACTAACTGTAATAAACATCAACCACCATCTCTGAGTGTACGCCATTGACACTACACATACTATGCGCTCATATCCAAAATACAATATGCACGTAACACTCCCACAATTTACCCACAACAGAAAGAAAAATCGTTATTTTCTCAAAATGGGGTGTCGCCTTACTGATTTCCAGTGTATACATTAAGCTATGCCGTGAAAAAGTTATAACTTAAAACCATCTTACACAGAATATCTTGAACTACGATATGAAAAATGCCCGTACTTCATTTCTAGATTGTAGAAAGAAATTGTATTTGTTTATATTAGAATAATGTTTAACATAACGGTTCGATATATAATATTATGTTAAAAGCCATTTATTGTTCTTCCTAATCTGAGGAATTGTTTTAATGTTGAAACAGCTTTTATGGTCTAACTTCCGTTTGTGTATTGTTGCTGATCTTTATTCAAGGGTTGCCGGAAGCTAAAACCATTCCCATTTTCAAGGATCTTACTGAGGATCAGGGACTTTACACGTCTAAATCATTCCTACCACAGGTGTCCAAGGCCAGCAAAACAGGTAGGCTTAACTCCAAAACTCACCCTCTTACATTCTCTCAAAATTATATGAGGTGTGTACTAGAACTAAGATAACGTCTCATAGATTTTATAACTTGTCATAACTTGCATAAAGAGCAATTCCTGTGGATATCAGACGAAGTTCCCACCTTATTTCAAGGGTGAAATTGAAATATAATGCCCAAGTATTGTGGGAAACAAATTTTTAATTTTCTAGATTAACAAGACATATGATCTGCATGTTGAAAAACGTTCCATTTACTATTGAACTAATTGATCTTAAATTTGGCACCTGCTTGTTAGTGATCGTTCTGAAGATAGTCTTTAAATCCGCCATTGTCCTGTCCAGGTATGTGTGGATGTGGCTCCAAACTGCCCCTGTTGAGAGGCAGTGTAATAGTTCTTGGAGCAGGGGATACAGCATTCGATTGCGCCACGTCGGCCCTCAGATGTGGAGCCAAGAGGGTATTTGTTGTGTTCAGAAAAGGTTTTACCAATATCAGAGCTGTTCCAGAAGAGGTTTGTGTTACTATAATTAACCCATGACTAATATATAGTCGCACTGAATACTTTTGTAATGCAAACGACAACAAAAGAATGATCGTGCATGGGTTGAAAGAAGTCTCTAGGCATCTATGGGCCAACGTACGAGACTAAAGCCAAGCTTCTGAAAAGTGTTTTTGATCATCGTGTGGTATTATTCATAAAGAAATAATTACTGTACTGACACTACCTGAGTTGCATGGCTTATAACAGTTCTTTATGTAGCCTACTTCAGTTTGTTAAGGGCGCCTTTGGCAGTTATCTAAACTTAAAAGTTCAATTGACCCCGCGCCTAGAAGCGATCTGACCACCTGACCTTGTCACGTTCTTCAGATGGACCTTGCGAAGGAAGAGAAGTGTGAGTTCCTACCGTTTTTGTCTCCACGTAAAGTATTGGTAAA
>JAVFBZ010189499.1:4140-14664 GCA_032466195.1 Katharina tunicata
TGGTATCACGTGTATCGACGGTGAAATGCAAAACCTACGTCTGACCAATCAGTAGGTCTTTCAGGTGCAGATGCTGTAAGCTGTTGCATGCTGATTGGGTAACTAAATTAGTTACGCTTGAGGTCTCGCGGAACGGGATTTGTCTCCAACCTCCCCAGGTGGTGAATAACAAGTCACGACTGGAGGTTTACCCCGGTTGACAGAAACCTAGCATAAGTCTGTTTTTAATAATATATCACGCAAACATTTACACAATTATGTAAACAGAGCTTGCCGTCGGAAGTTAGAACTTGTAATGCATTCCTATGGCGTCTGGATGTTTTTTGTTGGCTTAAGGTTTACACCGTGCTTCATCTTATTCACTGATACGGCGGATTACCGGTCTAATTGGGTGATTAAGACAGCTCTAAGCGACACCGCTAACACACAATAGCAAAAAAAAAAACAGATTTACAGGACAAAAATATGCCTGAATAGCAAATCGATTTCATGGTGTCCAACAGCACAAGGATACAAGAAGCCTTCATCCAACAACCCACAAAGCTAAATGTCAGGTTACGGTTACTGTTTAAACGTATGAAGTAAATATTTTTAGGATGTAACTGATTCACTCCCTAAACATGGTTTGAATGCTATTGGAATGCCAACATTGATTAAAATCCTCGAGTACACATCACCGGATGCAGCATTAGAAGGTGGCAATACCTCTTATGAATTATAGACTTATATTGTTGAACCTGCATTATTGAGATAGGACCATGTCAGGATACTAGAGTCAAGATGGACATGATGTTCCAATTGATAATCAATATGATCTATAGTATCTAATGTAATGGTTATAGGAAACCTGGTCTTGTTACAAATGATTGCACACTAATTTGATTTCACTGATTAAGACAAATGCACTACATTACGATACTTACCTGTGATTAATGTGTCCCGGTAAGTACCGCTTCACATTAAAAACTCTTCTTTCCACGTCAGCGAAGAAACAACATTGACAAGAATGCTACGGGCCACCGTGCATTGATTATTCGTCTTAAATGAGCACTGTTGCGCTCTTTTATCCAGTTCATGTCAAAGTTTATGATCAAGTTCAATCAAAAATATGAAAGTATTGAATGATCTCACCTTTGCCTTTCGTCTGAATGATTTTCAATTATGTTTCATATCTAAAGTCCTAATTTTATATATGTTTGCATATGTTTAAATAATCTTAATGTAAATGCAAAATTTATATTGGAATAATCAGCCTTTCATCAAAATAAAATAGTCTCTTAAGTGCTAAGCATAGACGTATGAATGTAAGACAACGGTTTAGTTTCATAGGACAATCCGAAGCAGGATGAACATTAACGGGGAATTAATGGCTTCTGTTGTCATCCAATCTCGGTTGTTGCCCTTGACTGTCAGCCTAAATTGAATTTTCGTGGCACATGGAGACGTAAGGACATTCGTTTAATCAAACCCATGGTCGTGATAGTGATCTACTGACGGTGTATTGCGTTCTCCATCAAGGGACACAAAGGCGATGCCAGTATTATACCCGGGTAGCACTAACTTACGCCACAGTGTTAATAAGCAGTATATCAGGCCGACTAAGGTTTCGGTCCAGATACATACGTGAATAGACTATAATAGGATTGTACGGCAATTTAATATTTGAAGACATGCCACGTGACTTTGTGCTGTAACGAACTAAATCAGAAAAAGCTTCCATTGCTTTGTACAATTCCATACAATATGATCAAGTCCGGAATTAACTGGAACGCTGAAGATAGTTAGATAATATTTAAATGGGCACTTCTGGCTAGCGCCTGAAAAAGTAGAGATAAAACCTATGTTTATCAGAGCAGAACAATATTGTAAAACAATAGAGCTGTCGCTGAAATACATCTGTATTAGTACTGTCTGTCAATCCAGGTGGTTGTCTTTGGTTGTAAGCAACAATCGAAGTTTCATGACACATTAACACGTTAGAAGTTATGCTAATTCAAACGCAAAAGATTTGTCAACCAGGAACTTAATAACTGATGGTGTTTCCCTGTGGCTATAAAATGTTGTATTTAACATGTCAGACGTTATGTTATGCAACGGGTTCAATAATATCAGTCTATTGTGATTTCCTCTCTTTTAAAAACTGACATTCAATACAATCTTTGCTAATTGTTATGATAATTCTTTACCCAGTGTAGACACCGAGAGACAGTTTTGGAATAGGGACATTTTTCTTCAAGCCAAATCGAAAATAAAAGCAAAGAAATTACGAATACATCGAAAAAAGATTGGTCCATATTCCCATCTGATTCTGGTCAGGTTTTCCACAATGTCTTCATTTTCTGAAGTAATGCTTAGTTCAGCACTTAACCAGACACAACTGAAATTCGTAAAACATTCAGTGTGTTTCTGTATGGGTTACATATTACTGGCAAGAAAAAGGCAAACCGAGAAAGTATTACAGAACAACTACCAATCCATAATAAAGATATGAGGGAAATTAATACTGCCAGTATTTACATGGATGAAGTGCAACAAACCTACGGGAAAAAACAGGTCACTTCTGATTTATTTGTTTGTTTTTGGTATTTAGCGTCGTACTTAATGGTTTTTCCCTTATATGAAGACTTTGCATTGCCGGTTTATGCTGGAAAAATAGAAGAAACCGCATCAAAACTAACGGAGATCTTTGTAGCCACGTGCATTAGGTCGACAGGGGGCTTCAATTCCAAAGCGGGTGCAGTTAAGATGACTCAGCAGCCCGACACTAACTTAGCCACAACACGGTCTCAGGTTCTTATTGAACGGCATCAGAATCTTTCATCAAACTCCCGATAATCAATGAGGCAAATCAACTAACTATACATCATCACTCAGTTGTTCCTAACACCGTATGATAAGAATAAGGTGTTACGTCTTGAAAACAAGGATTATTTTATTTACATTTTGAGCCAACAGCGCCAGATAGACGCCTATATACAGGAATCAACAAATAAACAACACAATTAATTCAGGGATATTTGAAATGTTAATATGTAACTTGTCTATTTTATTTTGGCCATGGGGATCTTTAGCGCACATGTTTTAGTTAGCTATGGGAAAATTGAAATAAATTATAATGGAAAATGTGTGACCTTTTTCAAGTTCGTTAGTCTATACACATCAGTGCCATTTAGGAAATTGGCGATTAAAGCACCAGCCACACAGCTCGTAACCTAGCAGGCGCAATGTCTACCCTATTGTTAACTTCTCATCATTCATGAACGATTCGACGGTTGAAGATTGTATAAGGCGTCAACTTAGTCTACCAGTGTCCGTGTACACAGTTTGTGAATACCCCTTAACGATGCATACAACATCTCACTGGGTCACTTATTCATTCTCTGACATCGCAGGCACCACCGTGAATACCAGAGCAATTACCGCCATTCAAGGCGTCAGAGTGACTTGAAACTCAAAAGCTTTCGTTGTGTCATGGCTTTTGTAGTTCATAGTGCAAGGATTCCACATTTATTCGGGCATGACACTTTGACCTTTATTTGAATGAAAATAATATTGGTGACTGTACTTCCTATATTTTTCAATGACTGCATTATCAGCTGTGAATTGAAATTTTGTTTTCATCCCACAATAAGCCCAATGAAATCCATTGTTTTTGTAACTTGTCCAAAAAGTCAATCGTTTCCACCATACACACGTATTGAACGATGCTGAAAAAAAATAAAACATACTGATAGTTAGTTTGTTTAGCTAAACATTAGTATATGAGCTGTCTACAAAGAAAATTATTACGATGGTTTAACTGTAGTGAAACGCCAACCTGCGATGACGTAGTGTTGTTCCTGTTGATTGAAAGTCAGTTATATTCCTTTGTAGCAAATGCTGCATTGTTCAAACGCAACGTTTATTGTAAGGATCTTCATCTTCATCTTGTTGATCGTCTCATTTAAAGAATATAAGCGGGAATAACAGTAAGTGGAATAAATGCTACAATCTGACATGCGATAGACTAGATGCAGTGTTCTGTATCTGTAGCAGTTTACCACGTAATGCATAATAACGATACAGATCATTGCTGAACAAAAATGTGTAATTTTTTGCACGTTCTGATTTTAACTAGTACTTCAAATTATGATTGGAAAAATTGAACTCTCTGAGATATTTCATGTTTTAAAAATGCCCACCTCTCGCATTGGTATAACATTTATAAAAGCATAATTTTATTTGTAAATGAGAGTAGCAAGATGGCGGCCAAATTTGAAAATGTCCCTCAATAATTCGAATTTTGGTTTTAAAATAACTGCGGCGTCGAAAGTCTTTGGTACTCTGAGTTACTTCAAATATAATAGTTTGATAATTAAAAAAAACTGCGCGCAGAACGGAAGAAAATGGACTTTAAGCATTCATAGGTGTCGGTTAGTGCACGTAATATGTCCACATCGCCATGTACGATGGGGTCATTACAAATACAAAAACATGACTTTGAAAAGATGGATTTTCAACTTCTGGGTATATTGATAATCGACGTTTCGGCGTTGACCATTTTCAAGCAATGCAAGTTGAAAATCCATCTAATTCATGTGTTTGCTATGTACCCTGCTTCTAAATGCCACTTAAAGTAACATACGCACCCAACTGTTCTGTATTTTGGGTTTCCACATAATCACATCACATTATATATATTTTCATCAAAAGGTTAGATGTATTCCGTTAATTCTACCCCCATATTTGAAGGTAAAGGTAGTTTAAAAGCTACAAAAAAACTGAAAATTCTGTCAGAAATTTTAATTGAAAATGTCTCACATCCCAGGCACACTTTGATTTACCGACGACACTCCCAGTCAACCATGTTTGCCACACCCCTTACAAGGTTCAAAATGTTGGCTCGTTACAAGCAATGTCATTCACCACGGATGAAGTATTTCTGAGCAAATATGGCCAGCCCTCTTTCCGTTAAATTCCAACAACTGCTATATTTCTCCCAATGGATACTTTTTATTAAACGTGAGTGTTTTAATTTTTGAACAAACATAAAATCTTGTAAAAATCAAGGCAAACTGAATTAGTTGAAAAATCCTAATTTTGGCCGCGTATGTGACTTTTTTGCATTTATTTAGCCCATTTCTGCAGCTAGCAATAGGAATTTGTCCTTTTAAATGGCAAATACATACAGCAGAGGAATTTATAGATGCATTCTAAACATTATTCGGGAATCATCTGCGAGTCTCTAAAGTATAAACACGCCATTTAGTTTCTCCCATAAATTTTACTTCAGGAACTAGGTATTTTGTTTTCACGGATTTGCTGAACCTCTGATTGGAAAAATCTGTGTGTATATTTTACTTCCATATATTTTTAAAATTTATTGTTAAACACGTGTTTTAGCTTTAATGATAAACTGTGGAATCCCAAAACACGAAATGGAATCAGAGAGGCCGGGTGATACATACAAGCTTAGATTCGGACATCCTACGCATCAAAGCTAAGTGTGCCACGATTGAGCAGGACAATGGACAGATGTCAACAACAAATAGTGGTTCAAGGGAAACAACTCCAGGAAGCGCTACACACAGATCTACCTCCCTTGTTATTCCATTTTAACAATATTCTCCATTGATATATCTGCTGCACACACATCTACATGACGGATGTGTTCATTTGTTTCGTTTGATTGGCACATTCAAATCCTAACGTATATGTCTAGGCGTGATACAATACTAATGTCAAAATAAAACATCTCAACGTTAGGCGGGTAATACTACAAAAAGATTTTACAAGATTTGAAAATCCTTAAATTTTGGTAAAATTCTTTTTACACATTTATATTGTTTTGTTTAGTATTACGAGCATTTCATTGAGACGCTATATTTTGAGATTAGTATTATACCCAGTCTACATATATATATGTAAAATATATAAAGAAATGACAAATCAATGACGATCTTGTATATTGGGATTTCAAACTTTAACCAAAAAGTATATATTTGATATAAAATTTCTACTATACTTTAACTATATTCTATCATTTATTTTTTTTATTTATGTACGTTATTTTTGTTACCTTTTATGGTTTTAAAACAAGACAGGTGACCTTTTATCTTTTTTGTGCTGTCATCACGAAGTAGAAAGGTTTCCGCCCTGGGCTGGTTGGTTTTCTGTTTGTTTTCACTTGGTAGAGGGTGGTTTCCTTCATCCATTGAACCAATACGCTCATATGTGTGCGAAACAACACTGCATACAACATAAACCTCAAGTCGCACAAACAAACAAATATATATATTAATAGAAAGTTTCTTCTTTCCATTTTATGACGTTAGATATTTTGTTTTTTTCGATAACTAGCGGGTAGTTGGGTTGGAGCCTCCTTTAGCCTGGTGCCCTCTGAACCAGGGGCACAGTATGCTGAGTTACTGCGGTGTCTTGTTTTGTTAAATCTATCTTAACGTTTTCTCCTGCCTTGCTTGTTGCTAGCGTCGTTTACTGTGGTTTCCTTCACCGATTGGGCTGGCACGCCGTTATAAAGAAATAACCTTGATCACGGCTCAAATTAATCAAATAAATCAAGCAATAGTGACAATGAAAATGCTCAAGTTGTGTGTTGACCCGCTCTGCTCCACGATACCTGACTTTAAAACGGTTGTTTCTTCGGTTGAGGATCTGGACATAGATAAGAGTTCGTTTGTTTCGGTATTGCACAAAAGGGCCGCTAATAAAAACTATTATCTGTAGAGTGTGAACTGTCGTCGCATGGCTTTGCTCAAACGAAGGAATACAAGTACAGTATCTTTGTTGTCGCGTTTTCTTCAAGTTGAGCTGGCACTTAATATTTTGCAGCAAAGTTTTACTAATATTAATGCAGCGAAATGTTG
The DNA here is from genome assembly GCA_032466195.1 of Katharina tunicata. Taxonomy (NCBI): domain Eukaryota; kingdom Metazoa; phylum Mollusca; class Polyplacophora; order Chitonida; family Mopaliidae; genus Katharina; species Katharina tunicata. Next base: position 11,007 of record JAVFBZ010189499.1, read on the forward strand.
TAATTGGGCAAATGAGAAAGTAAGCGCCTAAGTGTTAAAAACATTAATCCTACACGAAATATTTCTTCCGATTAAGAGAAGTTTAATTTTCTGAAAAAGTAAAAACCTATGTTGAAACATTTTCTACATTGTATATCTCTGTGATAAAGTTACATCATGTGGTTATTGACCGAAGAGAGTATTTATTATGTTAATAAATGAGTTGCGATTGATTCCGTATATTTACCTAAAGGCAAGACAAGAGTTGAAACAGCATCACATTCCTAACTTGCCCGATCCCAACCTCATCTAACATATGTCACCAAAGAGCCAAAGTCCCGTGTAAACACACACGGTATTAACCCTATTTAGATTGTATACCTTGATCCCCGGGTCATCTGTAGATGGGACCAGATGCTTGTAAATTTTTCTATGCTACAGCTGATACCTTAACTAGCATGTGATGCACTTTGAAATTACCAATGAACGGTAACTTTCCTCTGCAAGTGGAGGTAATAATTCGTGTACTGGACAAGGGTGGGTAACCCTGGCAGTCGGAATGAACAGTGTATTGGATTGTTAAAGTTGTTTCCCTTTAGTAGCAGTTAATCTTCACTTTAAGCTTAATGGCAAAATGCATAGTCATCAAAAGAAACAGCATCAAGTAAATCAATGTAAGCCTGATATGAGCCATACTCTGGACAGTTGATTATTCCGTGTGCTTGTTAGTCCTTTGCGACATTTTACTCGCATCCGCTATGAAATTTCAAGAATTTAGGGTTGTGGTTCTTATGTAAGGGTTTCAGTATTAGATTTTTAGTCACTACAATCCGTAGTGTTAGCCATTTATAAGAGACCAAAGGTAATATCTGCGTTCGAAGTTAAATGTAGTTTGGAATATTATTGACAGATTTTGCTTCAAGTTTTGAAATTATTACTATATTAAATTAAATTATGTATTGAAGTTAATAATTTAAAGCTAATTAAACATGTGTCGTGACAATAACTGGTCATGTCGTTGAACCTGTCTGTCAGTGATTATAGGCTTGCCAAGAAAGATACAAAATATGAACTCAGGTAGCGTTGTACTTTGGTTTGTTAGCCAGAACTGCACAGCGCGTTACCAACCACGACTGGGGGGAACCCCCCTATGCGTACATAGTGAGAGACTTGCCATCCTAGTGTCCAGAGATGATCAAACGTTGTTGTTAAACTTGTCTGGGAACTTAAAATTAATCACCATTGATAGGTCGTAATGGATTGAGTTTATTCTTGACGGGTTCCATGGATCCGTTACTATAATCCTAGATTACAAAGGTACTATGGTCACTGCGTGTCTGGAAACTATTCCCAGCTGTGTCCTTAAATGTAATCTATACTCTCAACCTAAGTCAGATTCCACCAATTGATCTTAGTTAGAATCAGTGACAATCAATACTGATATCGTCTGTAACATACGAGTAGACGTGATCTCTATGAAATCGTTGGACTACAGGGGCCTCTTCGCTGTAACCGGTATAAGTTCGAAGTGACTCGTTAATAATAGGCTTAAAGTGGTAGTTGTAGATGGCTGGGGTTATCGAGGGGCGTCTTCCCGGTTTTCCAACATACACCCACAACTGTGGATAAAAGTGAAATAAATTTTACTACGACGTTGAACACCAGTCAAATTAATTAATAAATATATAGGAACGTGTTCCTTAGAGATTCAAATATAGCGACAGAGTCAAGCAAAGTTATACGATTAGAATTATGGGGCAAAACCTTTTATCAGCGGCAAGTTGTGAATGGATCTTAGTTTGGTTATTATGAGTACACATATTATTGAGAAGTGGCAACAACTGTGTGTAATTGAAGTAGTTCCGATGATGAATAATGTATGTGGCATATGATTTCCTTGTGAATTGTGGGCGTTTAGCTGCTTTATTTTATTTTTATTGCCTAAGCCAAAATATTTGCATTAAAATAGCTGATTAACTTATTTACCAAAAATGTTTAAAACAGACTGGTGAACCGGTCGGGACGCACTTATATTAACCCGTTTTTGGAGCGAGATATACTTACTACACAGATACATATAACACGCCCTAGATGCAGAGTTCTGTATCGTTATAAGTCTATTACGTATTCAATATAACGATACAGAACAGTACAGAACAAAAATGTGTCCAATTAAGTTATTTTCTATTCTTTTTGGTAAATTGAACTTTGAGATATATTTTATTTTAGTCAACGAGGGTAGCAAGATGGCGACCAAATCCGAAAATTTCCCTCAGTCACACGACTTTTGTTTTGAAATTACTGGCGCATAGCGAGATTTTTACTCTCAGAAGTAACTTCTATTATAATATTTTGATAAAATCTACACAAAGAATTGAAAAAAATGTATAATAAGTATCGAATAAGTAGTAAGTTCCAGATATGTGCTCCGCATCGCCCTGTACGATGCGGGGATTTAAATGTTTTAGAATGGCACAGTTCTGTAGCAACATCAGTCTCTCTGTGCTATACCTTCTCTAGTATTGCAGTTACTAAGCAGCATGTGTTAATTGATGATTCTAAAGAGTAACTTGAGAACAGAATTGATAACCGACAATCCTTGAAATTTGTAAACAAATAGAAAGATAACTTTATGTTACACAAAGTCGGAAAAATACGGATCACCGGTTCATTAGGCAAAACGGATTTTATTGAAATAATTAATTGATTGCAGTTTGTTTAAAAAATCTTCTACTAGATTTAGTTGCTACTAAGATTTAGACCGTCTTCGGTTTGTTCGGTTTAATATACCCTGTAATATGATGTTGGTCTATTTTGCTTCTTACATTTTACATTTAGTCTAACTGCACCCAACACTAGAAGATAACGTATCTCTTGTACTCTAGCTTACCTGACACGAGTCTCGATGCGCCAAAACAGTTCCGAATTGGAGGGAAATCACGATATAGTTTCCAGCATTTATTTGGTTTCACTCTCACCTACAGCCAGATTAATATAATCCACAGACAGTAGAATTAGTGTTGATGACGTATCAGGCGCAATAGCGGTGCCGTGACAGTAGTGCTCCACCACGTTTTCATTCTTTATGTTACCTTTATAGACCTATTGGTCTAAAAAAAAACAATGTACAACGCTGCATAAGGGTGGCTGCCAGGTCGACGACACTTCTAAACAGTTATAGAAAAGTGTAGATTCCCCTTGCCGCCTTTCAGTCGGTCAATCTGTATTCCATTAAAAGCCTACCGTTGTACGGTACCTACCTCAGCGTCCTCAGGGAGAACAATGTATATAGTTGATGAGGGCCCTGTGTAAATACGACGAATAAATAAATAAACCGTATGTCAACCTTGAGATCGTCGAATAGTGTTACGTCAGAAAAGTTATTATAGTCATGGGACCAAGTTCAAAATGCGGAGACCATATATGCACGGACCATTTAACAATTCGATCTAACAATATGTAAACAATTAACAAAATACTTTGAATGCTGTTGTACAAAATATGGCATGAGTGGAATTTTCATGACTTTACCGTATCTCACTGTACTGTTGAACTGAACTTACCGGATGTAGAGAATTAGGCGAGCGCCATCTATAATTCTCTTTTATGACCTACACAAATATATATGACGTTGTAATATATGTGTTCTCCTCACACGAGGCAGGCATTTGAGATAAGC
>JAVFBZ010189510.1:0-14664 GCA_032466195.1 Katharina tunicata
GTGCTGGTGGGGGTGGGGGTGGTGGTGCTGGTGGTGGTGGTGCTGCTGGGGGTGGTGGTGGTGGTTATGGTGGTGGTGGTGCTGGTGGTGATGATGATGGCGGTGGTGGTAATGGTGGTGGTGGTGGTGATGGTGGTGGTGGTGGTGGTGGTGGTGGTGGTGATGATGATGATGATGGTGGCGGTAGTGGTGGTGGTGTCATGGGTTTATAACATTACTGGTTTAACTTTTCATGGAAGTAAAAAGTATATGGCATTCAAAATAAACGCAGAATACAAAATAAACAAATCCTCACTGCGAGACATACCCTGTGGCCTGCAGCAAATACGAATCCTGTGGCTGCAGGCACAAATGTCTAGGTGTTGAGGCATGTTTTAATAATGTGTTAATAATACCTGCCTCAAGACCTTGGCATTTGTAAATATGCCTCAAAGTCTAGGCCTTTGTGCTGTGTGCATTTATAAACTCGCTATTTAAGAAAACCATGGTAAAATTTAAAATTCTTGCTCAATTATAACTTGCGTAGTACTATCAGGTATATATTGCCCAATTTTCAGAACAATCCGTACATTATTGACATAGAAATAGTCCATTTAGTTAGTGTTACATGAACAACAAGAAGAACAACAAAAGCGCCAACAAGAGAGTGAGTAAGACTACGGGGTAAAAATAATTACTTGAAAAGAATATGAGCATTTGGAGGTTGTATAGATATACTTACAAATATGGGACTTCCCCTTGGAATTCACTTGTGTTAATGTTCATCGTAAACTTCTTAGCCTGCTTAGCGCTAAGGACCGTGTAAGTAACACTAACAATAAGAGCCATGTCTGAATTAAGCCGTCGAAATGACAGTTTTTTCTCTCGAGATATTTATTTTGAATTTCAAAAAGTTTAAGGTTTGAAATGTTATTAGATCCTTCGCCTTGGTTCCACTGTTTAGTTTGTCATTAAAATCCGGTATCGAGAAAACGGTCAGTAAAATGTAATTTTGTCTCATACAAAACAAGGCTTGAAGTATGCAAGTTTGTGCTTGGATAGCACACACATTTAAAGGGATTAGGACATAAACAAACCTTGCCATCTTGAAGTATAGGCTCCGCGTTAACAATCGCAACGCCACTTATATAGTAATAAAATGGCCGCAATAAGACGATCTCAAATCTTTCCCCCTTGTTTACTTATGTGTGTATTGTCCATAAGGCGGAAAATCGGCTTTCGATGAAAAAGATGTAATTATTGTAGGCATATTCATACACCTATCACGGCCGGGCTAAGCGATGGCAGCGAAATAACGTGAAAACGCGATGTTTGTCGATAGATATATTTTTTTAAAAGATTTGGAAATTAGGTTTGAAGGGAGACGACCCTATTCAGTTAAATATATCACTCTTTAGCAATAACTCTATACCAGTGTAAAATACTGTCTTTGTTTCTTGTTATCAATTTTAAAATACGAAAGAGAGAGAGCAATTTTGAAAGCTATCAGAATGATTGCCCCGGACATGCCAGGCCCTCTCTGTCTGATTGAGAATGCGGAGAACAGATTTAAAATCAACGAAGAGGCTGTGCGTGTGATCTCCACGATTACAGCTCCTATTACAGTGGTAGCCATTGTAGGACCGTACAGGACCGGCAAGTCCTACCTCCTAAACAGACTGATGGGCAAAAATAACGGCAAGTGTTAATCTATATTTGTCCGATGTTTGGAGTGAGCGAGTGATTGATTGATTTTCATTTAAAGTAAAGTCACGTGCGCACCCAAATATTCTTTATTTTGGCTTTTCACAGAATAACCTGAATTATACGTATTTTCTTTAAGTAAAGGTATGAGGTATTCCGTTAATTTTACCCCCAGATTTGAAGGTAAAGGTAGCTTAAAAGCCTGGTAAAAGTAAAAAAATCTGAAAATTCTGCCAGAAATTTTAATTGAAAATGTGTCAAATTGCTGTCACATCTCAGACACACTTTGATGTACCGACGTCACACCTAGCCAACCGTGTGAGCCGCTCTCCTTACAAGGTTAAAAATGTTGGCTCGTTACAAACAAGGTCATTTACCTCGGCTGGATCAAAGTCTTTGTGAACAAATATGGTCAGCCCTCGTTCCATTAAATTCGAATAACTGCTAGATTTCTCATGGTTCGTACAAGCTTTGTACCCAATGAATAACCTTTTATTTTAACGTGACTGTTTTCATTTTTCAACAAACATCAAATATTGTAAAAATCAAGGCAAACGGATTTAGTTGAAAAATCAAAATTTTGGGTGCGTATGTGACCTTAAAGTAATAATTTAAAAAAAAGGCTTTGCTTTGGGAAACGCCATCCAATCTAAAACTGAATTGCTGTTTTGGGGTTTAAATAAGGTTCTGCTCTGGGAAACGCCATCCAATCTTAAACTGTATTGCTATTTTAAAAAAGGCTTTGCTCTGGGAAGCGCCGTCCAATCTAAAATTGAATTGCTATTTGGGGTTTAAATTAGATATTGCTCTTGGAAGCGCCATCCTATCTAAAACTAAACTGCTATTTTAAAATAGGGTTTGCTCTGGGGAGCGCCATCGAATCTAAAACTAAAGGGATCTGGGTTTGGTGTCGTCCTCATCCGTTGAAAAAAGACCAGGTGTTGATTCTTCTTGACACTGAAGGATTGGGTGACGTGGTAAAGGTAGGGTGCTGCAGATTTCACAACCTTCTTCCAAAAATAAAAATAATCAACAGAACTAATGTCATCTAATTGTTTAAATCATTAAGATAAATTCCAAAAGTCTCCTGAACATGGTTCGAAACGATTCCCGAATAAAGCAGGACTGCGGGTTGACTCAGTTGGATCGGGAATACCTTAAAATCTCACTGTGGGTCATAAATATATAAGGGGATTTTCTTTTGGCTTGTAGAGAACTCTGATTGGGGAATACTATTTTTCTTCCATATTTTCAGCCATTCACGACAACGCAAAGATGTCGCTAACCAAGAGTTTAATTCCGAGCTAATCAACATCTGGCTGACCGGGCATCTAGAACCAGAATTTAAGCTACGCAATTGATTGGTGGCGTCGAACTTGTAGACACTAATTAGATTTGACGTTATCAAATGAAATAGTTTGTAAAAGGGGGTGTTCACTTTTTCCGCATACGGCGCCGATGTACATTCTGGTTTTAGAATCTCGGGTTGTAATGTAGCTCGGAAAACAATTCTGGAATATTGTACTCTGCTGATATATTGAGATACTAATCCTTACATCCTTGTTAGTTTTTATTAAAGTGTTTATATATTCATAAGTGTAAAGATAGACATTTTGTTTATGTGTCCACACGAGTTGTTGTCTGGAGCTTCCTATGCCGTGGCGCTCTCTAAAATATAGGGAATCTGGAAACCGATTTGTTGTGGTGTCCTGTATTTTTTCCTTGTTGTCTTGTGTTCTGTAAAGGGTGGTTTCCTTCACCTGTTGTCCTGGCACGCCGCCATATGAGTGAAATAACCTAAGTACGACGTAAAAACCCAATCAAACAAACAAACAATTTGTTACAAAAACATGACGACTGAGATGGATTTTCAACTTCTGGATATATTGGTAAGCGACCATTCGGCCTAGATGCGTTTTCTAGCAATAACATCTAGGCCGAAACGTCGCTTACCAATATATATCCAGAAGTTGAAAATCCATCTCCGTCGTCATGTTTCTTTAATGTACTCAGATTCTAAATGCCGCTCAAACAAGATAAACAATTTGTCCACTGGGATTCATAACTGGGACCTCGATTGGTCTACAAACACCCACCGTTATTTAAGAGAATTCCAACTTTAATCTTAACTTTAATTAGAAGAAATCTTGTTTGTGTTCAGGGCAGCAACACCAATGACGATCATATGTTTTCCCTGGCCACCCTTCTGAGCAGTACTCTGGTCTACAACAACAATAATACCATAAACAATGATGCCATCGACAAGCTGCAGTATCTTTTAAATTTCTATGCATTTTCCTATTAACACGTTGATCTTTAGCAAAGCAGAATCTAATGTCTCAGGCCCTCGACCTCAACGGCAAACCATCCGCCATAGTACTTATAGTGTCTTACATTCGTATTGGGAATCAGCAGAAACAAATCGGCTCCTTTTAGGAGATCATGTTAGGAAGGAGCATGGGTCCTAGGAAATGTTGCTTAATTTCGGATCATGTGGGAGTTTCGTCAGACCGGGTAATCATCCCACTGTTCTCCATTCTTTGTGCGTTGCGATTCATTGAAAGTAACGATTACTTTTACATAAGATCCACTCTTATTTGTTACATAGCAGGCAAAGACCACCTCTACCTAATCCGGTCCAAACTTGTCCTACGCTTCGCCGATATGAGCGTTCAATTCATTTTTTTCAAAGATTGCTTCTATCGATCTATTACTTTCTCTGAGCAGTCAAATGTTTTCTAATGTCGACTCGTCAATCAGCCTTAGTGTTATAACCCCCCTTCTTGTTCACAGAACTTTTTATAAGTTTTTTTGTTTTGGAAATATTTAATTGTTTCATAAAATAATCATTTGAAAAACATCTCACTAGTGTTTCTATTCATATACTACCATACATTTGCACTTAACAACACTTAATTCTTTAACGGTTTAACATTTGTTTCCGCGATGACCAAATAAATCATAGATCAGTTAGTTCTTGGACTAGTTCAGTTTGTTCCAAGATCACTTAAAGTAGCATATGCGCTCAAAAGTTCTGAAATTTTGCGTTATTACAGAATCTCATGAAAAATGTATACATTTCTAACGAAGTACAAGTTAGAGACTTTCCAGTAATTCCAACATCAAATTTGTAGGTTGAAGGAGAGTTTTATAATAACTAAATACTGTATTCTTCCGGCAGAATATTATTATGTGGATGTTTCAGTCAGCTGTCATAACTTAGCTAGTTAGATGTACCGACGCTACTCCAAGTCACACGGTAATTAGCCCCGCCCCCTCCCGCTATTTAAAATATAAACTTATCCATATAAGGTCCAATCTTGCTAAATCCGATCTTGTCTTCATAACAGTCAGGTTGAGAGAGTTTCCCGTGGTATCACGTTTATCGACGGTGAAATGCACAACCTACGTCTGACCAATTACTAGGCGTTTCAGCGGTAGATGTTGCATGCTGATTGGGTAGCTAAATTGGTTACGCTTGAGGTCTTGCGGAACGGGATTTGGCCCCATCTTCCCCCGGTGGTGAAAAACAAGTCACCACTGGAGGTTTACCCCGGTTGTATAAGGTCATGAACCCGACAAGATCAAAATCTTAAGTAGAAGCATATGAGGAAAAATGGCCGGCCTTATTTATGTTGAATGTGATTTATGGCATGATTTCTCCTGATTATTACCAGCCTTGAACCAACTCAATAATTTTCATTTCAAAGTAGTTGTCTTAGTTTATGCATAAACTCCAAAGATGGTTTTAATCAAGTCAATCAGAGTATGTTGTAAAATCCCAATTTTGAGTGCTTCTGCTACTTTAATTAATCATAGACCAGTTAGTTCCTTAACTCTTGTAGTTTTGAATTGAGATGACTGAATTTACTTAGTTTCTTAACTGTTTGAGTTTTGTTTCTGACACGACAGAAGTATAAACAAAGATTGCTTAAAAGTAAAAGATATATTTTTAAGATCACTTAATAAATCATGTATCAGTTACTTCCTTAACCAGTTACGTTTGTTCCAAGATTACTTAATAAATCATATATCAGAAAAAAATTTTCTTCTAAGATCAATCAGTTAGTCATATATCAGTTAGTTCCTTAACGGTCTAAGTTTCGTTTCTCAAATGACGGATTTGATCAAAGTGAAATCGGCCACGGTACAAGAAGACGGATCAGAATTCTGTCAGTTCTTCCCTGACTTTATCTGGGCAGTTCGGGATTTCACGTTAGAGTTGAGTCTGGATGGGCGGCCAATCACTGCAGGCGAATACCTGGACAACGCCCTCAAGCTCAAACGAGGTAATAGTAAACGTAATATTACATTATTGCCCGTAGGCAACAAAGGTTGATATTTGAAAATTGGTGGCTCCGTGACGGAGTGGTCTGGAGTGTATGTTCCTGGTCCTCTCACGTTTTAGTTAGCGAGTTCAAACACTCGCTCGGAGTGTATGTGAGCTGGTCTTTCATCTACCAGCGGAGAATCATTAGATTTCTCAGTTCTGCTCAGTTTTGAACCAACACAATTCCTGATGGCCAATGATCTGTAGTTTGGACTTTGTAATTTGGAAAACAATAAACAGACAAAATACGTTGGACAATAAAGTTTGAATTTAAGAATTTAATAAATGGACTACCTTTAAAATTTCAGGACCATCTAAAAAGATAATGGATTACAATCTACCCAGACAATGCATCCGAACCTTTTTCAAAAGTCTGAAATGTTTTGTCTTTGAGCGCCCGTTGAAAAGCTCCAAGATGTTCAAAAACATGGATAGTTTATCAGATGACAAACTGGAGCCTGATTTTCTGAGGAGTGCTAAATCTTTCTGTGACCATGTTTTTTCCAAATCGATGCTGAAAACTTACCAAGGGAAAGCTCTCAACGGAAGCAGTAAGTTTAAAGCCAAATGTCCTGACTCGACTATTTCGACACGATGTTTCTTCTGTTGAGACCAAAATAGTTGGCAAGGTTCATGTCACACTGTCCCGATTCATTGGACAACGTCAATGCTTAAATAACTTGGCTGCTAACGGCTTCGTACGTCCACTTTGTCCGATTGCATAAGACCGTATTCGAGCACCTGTTACTCAGAGCGGACAGTATCGAGCGCAGCCGGATCGCAAGGTCTGACTTCGGCTCTAACCCTGTTCAAGGAAATTAGTTAAATCAACTAGTTTGTTCTTTTTCATCTTATAGGCTCCTGTGCGCTGGTGCTCCCTGAACCAGGGGCCACAGGATGACTATTTATTTTTGTGTCCTGTAATTTTATGTAATTGTTTTGTCCTGTCTTGTATGTTACCAACGTCGTTTACGGTAGTTTCCTTCACTGCTCAAATGGCTTGAGTATGGCGTAAAACCCCAATCAAGTAAACACTTCATATTGACGTAGTTTGGAGGAAACAAATTTGAGAAATCAGTCGGCATTCCTCATAGAATGAGGAAGGCGCTTAGACAAAATCTGATGTTTTATCTCCTTGCAAAATAACACTGTGTTTTGTTGGGTTCAATAGCTCAATTGCACTGCACGTTCGGGTTCATATGTTCCGTGTTAGCAGTGTTTTACGAAATTAACCAAATAGTTAAAGCGTATACATTCAGCCTGATGTTGCCTACATGGGCGGAGCTCTATTTCACACTACAAAAGATTCATTTAATTTTCCGCTGTTCTATTGAACTTTTGTATATGAACACTATTTCTTCTATTGTGACACAGTGTAGTGGCTTAATGACCAATAAAAATGAAATCATCAAGGATATTTCCACACAATATCACACGGCTCAGTAGTGGAAATATGGGATTGTCAGGTGGGAATAGCTTGTTCATATTACATATCTTTGACCTTTTGTTGACAGCTTTGTGTGAATTAGCCAGGAAGTACATTGATACTTTCAACAGTGGAAGAGTCCCATGCCTGGAGAATGCCTTTGAAGCTCTGGCCCAGACAGAGAATACCAAAGCTGTCGAGGGGGCTTTCCAAGTGTATAGTGGGATTAGTCAGGGCCTTCGTTTGCCAGCCGGAAGTTTAGATGAGTTATCAGCCCTTCACCAGAAGTTCGTCAAACAAGCTTTAGAGACTTTCATGCAAAAGGCATTCAACGACGCAGAAAATGGGTTCCAACAGATATTATTGGTAAAATATAACAATCATGCATTTCACATTGTCTTTGAAAATCAGTAGGTTTTGCATCCAATAAGTTGCGATGGCCATTGCTGTTCTAACTGTCTTCTGATCGATAAATTCGACGGGGCCTTCGGTTTGAGATGAAACAGCAGTATCTGGAAATGACACAAGCTGCTTGGGTGAATGCAAGGTGTTTCTTTACACGTCGATGCTGACACAGCCGCGAAAAAGTAAAGTAAGCTGATATACAATATAGGGTTAACAGACACAAAGGTATCGAGCGTTATCCAAAAATTTCGACCGAAGTACATGAGTTAGCAAGATCAAATATGTGATACCTACTTGCATAAATATGCTGATTTGAAATCTTTTCATCCATAAAGCATGGTATATGATTCAAACTTTTTTGGCATTAATTAAGGCATCAATTTGTTAGGTATATTTTAAGTAATGCAAGTTTGTACAAATTTGTTTATGTACATTTATCCTACGCTAGCGTGGTTTAATGGTCAATAATCTTTATTATTTGCCAGGTTAAGACAGAAGAAAAATACAACGAGATCCTGGAAGAAAACGCCAAAGCTTCACAGTTATTTTGTCACCAGCTGCTCGAAACGCTGAGCGAGGATTTGAAACAAAACCTCACCAAAGGAGCCTACATCGAGCCGGGAGGGTTTAAAACATATTCCAAAGACAAGGCCCGGGTAGTTGAGCAATATAGCAGTTCTCATGGAAAAGGTGTCAAGGTATATATGTGTACTAAATGAAAAACCGTGTTTTTTTGGTAGTTCTTATTAAGATAAGAACGGCCATAGTTTATCACATTTCAGCAAAATTGTTGTCTTATACAGAAGTCATCTTGATTGCATGCGTTACATATGTTTTGAAGGAACATACATATTTTGTTCTGAGGGTTAAGCCAAGTACTAATTAAATATGAAACTTTTTTCTAAATGTTGAGGATTCTCGGGTTAACATCTTGTATAATGTAATTTTAGTTCATGGGCAATATGCTTAAGAGTATTGGTTAGTAGAATTAACACTTTCTATTTAAAGCCGATTTTTTTACGAAAGGCTTCACAACTCAATCAGGGCCGCGCCGTTGCTCTGTGGTTGAGCGTTGGACTACGGAACACCCTTCACTGTACCCGGAAAAGGTTCGAACCCCCCTCTGGACCTTAAGTATATAAGGGAAGTTTTCCGGTGGCTGCGGAGATAGCGGGGTTGTTTTTACCAGGTTTCTTTCCGGTTTTCCACCATACACTGGCAACGCAAATTATTAAATCGTCATATAGGTGAAATACTCTTGAATACGACGTTTAGCACTAATCAAACAAACAAACAAACAATCAAAACTCAATCGAAAACACTTTAATGAACAAAGTAGGACGGTGGTATCGTCACAATAAAGACTGTTAGATAATTTACCCGTAACATAGAATAAGATAAACCCGAACAAAGAAGTCATGTTGGTATAGATAATGTATTTCGTCTTTATTATGCAATCATCAGTTAATATACCAATTTACCTGTGCTTTGCAAATACTGTAAATGAGATGAAATCTGTCCCACGCACGACAACAGGTTGTTTGGAATAGAGCCGCCTGTGTTCTGTAGTTCTCTGGGCTAAAGGAGATCTTGTGGTGTCCTCTTTTTCGTTTTGTAAATGTGCTAAGATATTTTCTGTGGAGCCAATGTCTTTTAAGGTGGTTTCCGTCGCCTATTGAACTGGCAGGCCCTCATATATGTGAAATAACCTTAAGTACGACGTAAAACCCCAATGAAACATACAAACCCACTCACGGCGGCGATTTGATGATTTTCTTCTGGTTTCAGGCAGATGATGTACTGCTAAAGTATTTAAAGGACAAAGAAGCTGAAGGTCAGAGCATATTGGCTGGTGACAAGAGAATGACCGAGAATGAAAAGAAACTTGCAGGTTTGTCAAGCTGTAAATTATGCTAGCTGTTCGGTGTGCTTGGTGTTTTTCGGTGTGCTTAGTGTTTTTCGTAATGGAATCTTGAAATCAAACGCAAATAGAAACGTTCGATGGACGTTGCGTAAAATAATTTCGTTTCCAAAATAGAAACGAAAACAGGAAAATAATTCTACTACGGCTGTCGGCTGTTGCAGCCGTAGTAGAATTAAATTCCGGTTTGCGTTTCTATTTTGGTTATATTCGAGATTACGTGCAGTACTGCCTATTCTATTCAATGTCATCTGTATTGACATCACAGCTGATTAGGCCTAACTATTTTTCAGCACAACATCTGGCCAAGGAACAAGCCAAACAACAGGAGCGAGCTTCTCGTGAGGAGAATGAAAAGACAGAACAGCGCATGCGCGATGAGAAAACCAGCTACCAAGAACATCTCCTTCAACTTGAGAAAAAAAGGAAAGATGAACAACAACAACAGTGGGATGAATTTGGGGATTTAATGACTAAAAGTATGCTGGAACAGAAAAAGCTGTTGGCTGAAGGATTTAAAACAGAGGCTGATAAAATGAAACAACAAATGCAAGAGATGAAGAAAAAAATTAAGGAAGAAAATTCAAAAAAATCAGGTTTTGCTGGGCTTCTTAAAACCGTAGCGATGACTGCACTGCAGATGTTACCTTTAGTTTTACCGCCTTATATTGGAATTCCCGTTGCCATCTCAACAAGTCTCCTCAGTAAATACCTTTAAACCATGTTCTGTTTTAAAGGTGGACTATACCGTTTAGTGCAGATGTTTATCAACTTGTTTCATGATTAGAGCTTACTATGCCTGGATGATTTACTCTTCTACCCCTTCATCCCCCTCCCAACAAAACACAAACGATATGATAACAAAATAATTAGACTTTTTGTAATGAGTTAAATGAACTGTGCACAAAGGCCAGAAAATTGAGCGATGTGACGAGGTAACACAACACCTGAACAATGAACATAAAATAACTCCGGCTTAAACAGCCCAGGTCGATTTGTCCTGTTACCATGTGGTATAATGGACGCTGATTTACACAAAGGAAGAAGAATAAGTGGTTGCGGTTTTTCGCCGTAAGCAGTATTAGGAACATCGTTTATTTAGAGGAGAAAAAATAGAGGTCCCAGAACAGATCCTTGTGGAACGCCACAAGTCACTGTCATTAAACCAGATGTAGTATTGTTTTAATTTACACACTGTTACCTGTTTGATCGGTAAGTTTTAAACCATTTGTTAGATACTCCACGGAATCTATAATGGATTAGGTTTTGTATAAGAGTGCTATGGTTGACTGTGTGAAAGACTTTGGATAGATCCAGAAATAAGCCAACCGAACATTGCCAGATTCTTTAGCAGAGGCTAATTTACACATAAGAGATTGCGTAGCAAAAGAAGTATTTTGACAAGCTCAAAAACCACTTTGATGTGATAAAGAATATCATTTCTATTAACATGTTCCAAGAATTGTTTAGCTACTAATTTTCCAAGGATTTTGGTAAAAGATTGTAACACAGATATTGGTCGGTAGTTCTCTATTTTGTTTACTTGAACAAACTTAAATACAGGAGTAGATTTAGCTAATTTACAATAATCAGGAACAGTACCAGTTGGCAAGGATAGATCGTATAAATGTGCCAGAGGTGAAGATATATATTCTTTAACTAATTTAATGATAGACATAGTAATGCCATCAAGGCGCGGAGAAGAAGATTTAAGGTCAGTTATTACTGAAGATACTTCGGTAGGAGTTACACTGGCAAATGTAAAGTTGTCAATCACCGGATCTCCCAAGTAATCTAAGGCTAAACAGTCAACCAGAGGAATCTTAGATTCTAATTCTGGGTGGTTTATTAAAAGCTGACGGTTTTTTTTTTTTTTTTTTTTTTGTATTTAAAACGAATTGTTCGTGTATTTTTAGTGTCCTGGTTGAATTTATTGATTTATTTTCACACTATTGTGTCCTTGCTAGTCGAATAGTTGTGTTTAGTTTGTTTCTATAAGATCTATACAATGACCGGTTTCCTTTAGACTAATTTTAGCTGTTCACGGAAGAGTTTATTTTTTTCGTACACAGACGTTAATATGACAGGTGTTATCCATGGTTTAAAGATTCGTTTTCTATTAGTATTTAAAGGAATAATGGGAAAACAGTTATCAAAAATTTCTCAAAATTTATTATTAAAGTAGCAAAGTTAACATCTTCGTGGGTTCTAATAAGGGAATCCTTGTCAGTGTAACTCACTTGTTCTACAAAATTATCTTTTTCAGGTTTAGTATATCTACGAATTGATAATTTTGTGCCGGGTATATTTTTTAAGGTATAATTTTATTCTGTTATATGAAAATGGGAAAGTGGTCTTTTATGTCAGTTAATAGAATACCGGAGAGAATGTTATTATTGTGGATATTAGTAAAGATATTATCAATTAAGGTTGCTGAATTATTTGTTACTCTAGTAGGTTTTATTATTTGTGGGAAGAAATAAAAAGATTTTATGGTTTCTAGAGGAATTCTTTAGAGGATATGTGATGTTCAGATTAAAACAGGTTCAGAGAGAAATCCTGATTGAGATAAGTATTTAGATTGATGGGCATCAATATTAAACCAGTGTGATAACTCATAGCCAGTGTGAGAGTTATCTTCTTTATTCAAGTCGATATCATTTAAATACATACATTCAAGAAGTCATTGGGAGTTGGGGTATCTGCAATTGAATGATGTGGTAGAGAAGATTCATTAGAGAAAGGTAGACAAGACAAATCGGTCGCAGGTAATGGAGTGCTGGTATCAACGCCACACATTTAAAATGAAAGGTTATCCACAGTGCTATACAGAAATAGTTAAGTAGTTAGCAATACATCAAAACTATATATAGGTTACGCAACCGTAATCCTATGATTTAAAAGAGCTTACTCCTATCTTTATTAATCTGATATACAGGTTAGATATATAGGAATAATTTGCCATTGAGTAGAATATTACTTATGACAAATAACAGCTGTTACACAATCAATCTAGTAACTTTTTTAAATTCCAAACAGCCCGATCAAATTACAATTATTTATTAATAGACTGGGGTTTTTCGCAGTACTTAAAATGATTTCACTCATATGAAGGCGTGACAGCTTAAACGACGAAGGAAATCACCGTACACGACGATGGTAAGAGATCGAAGTAGAAATAAACTAGTTATATTTGATTAAGTGGAGTGTGAATGGTGGATATATCTTACATAATTTATTTCATTGTCTGACTGTCTAACGACAACTGCTGTTCTGCTGTTACACCGCAAATGACCAATTCGACACAGATCAACAACGATATAGGGCACACTTAAATTGAAAAGACAACTTGAATCAATGTATAACTGCTGTCCCTAGACACAACCGTCGGGTATCGACAAAATGAATGTGTATTAGAGTTTAGTAAGGTTTAAAACTGTCCCTCTGCATGAAGTTCCTATTCGTATTATACAAACTTCAGAATCCTGCCGTATTACACATGTACTATTATTGAACTAATCAAATAAATATCCCTGGGCCGTTGACCTTGATCTTATTTGTTTTTGTTGTCATGTAAACAACAAGATGATTTTAGTACATATTGCATCACCCTTTTCATGGCGGAGTAAGACTATTCAATATTGCCCCACGTCAACCTGTTGCTTGAACTAACTTTTGCTTTCAACGGCAAAAGTTAAAGTCACATAAGCACTCAACATTAGGGTTTCACAACAAATTTTGATTGCCTTGATTTTAACCAAGGAGAAATCATGCAATAATTCGAATTCACCAGAAGAAAGGCTGGCCACTTTTCCTCGTATGCCTCAAGTAAAGCTTTTGATCTCGTTGGGTTCATGACCTTATATGGAATGATTTAAGGTTTTGAATAGTGGATGGGGGCGGGGCTAATTAATGTTTGACTTGATGTAGCTTCGGTACATCTAAGGGTGGCTCAGTTATGACAGCTGATTGACACATCCACATAATAATATTCTGACGGAAAATTCAATTTTTAGTTTCTTGAGTTATTAAAAAGCTCCCCTTCAACCTACAAAGTTGATATCAATTTTTCATGAGATTCTGTGATAGTGCAAAATTCAGAACTTTTGAGTGCATATGTGACTTTAAAGTCCCACAAAATTCCGTAAAGGTTTTGAAGCTGCAGCAATGACCTTGACCTGAAAGGAGTCAGACTCTCGTGTGATCAATCATGGTAACCTCAAGTCATAGAACTATTTGATTTGTTTGTGTAAATTGTATTGGTTTTATTTGATATATTGGATTTAATGACCAATAAAGACAAACTCATTATATTTTATATATCATAGCGCTGTGTATGTCAATTCAGACACCTAGACATCGCTTTATCTTATCTATGGTCAAAATGGATGTTTTCGGAGTCTCTTTTTTTCTGTATATCTCATGTATCTCATGTTCTAGAATTCTTAAATCATCAGTGGACCCACCGGTTCCTAGATATCTGTGTGTGCTATATATTCACGACATTTCTTCTACAACATCCAACTTTTATTACATTTTATCTAGATGTCTGTAGGTTACCCATAACAACTCGAGTTCAAACTCTATCCAGAAACTTGTCTGAGGATTTACCTAGAACATGAGATGATATATCGGTTTTAATTAGTCGATATCCCTGTGCCAATGTTATTTTTCTTTAAAAAAAAACTGGGATGTCTCAAGTCAGCACACAACTGGGGTGTCTCAAGTCAGCACACAACTGGGGTGTCTCAAGTCAGCACACAACTGGGGTGTCTCAAGTCAGCACACAACTGGAGTGTCTCAAGTCAGCACATAACTGGGGTGTCTCAAGTCAGCACACAACTGGGGTGTCTCAAGTCAGCACACAACTGGGGTGTCTCAAGTCAGCACACAACTGGG
>JAVFBZ010189521.1:2554-34229 GCA_032466195.1 Katharina tunicata
TTTGTTTTGACCTGATTTTCCCGAACGAATACCGTAACGCTTCGGGTCCTTTCGGTTGAATATAAATGAGGTAAAATGATCCGCCTTCCTTTTATTGAATTCGAATGTTGACAAGATTTCTTCACGCTCGTACAAGTTTTGTACTCACTGAATAATTTTTATTTCAAAGTGATTGATTTAATTTTCGAGCCAACTTTAAAATTTCATAAAATCAAGGTAATCTGAATTTGTTGAAAAACGCTTATTTTGGGTGCGTATGTGACTTAAATAGAGGCTTGGTTACAACCTCAATTGAAAATATGCCTTTTGCTATAGGCCCTAACATGTTTCATATTGTAAGACTTAATATTATTCAGCAAGGAGTTACAGCCTGGTGATAGTTTCATCAAATTCGTACCAAAATGTTTGATCGTAAATGAGGTCACCTTATGAAACTTTAACCTTGGGTTGCGTCAATTACGACAAAAACAAATCGTATCGTACGAAGTTTTAGGAAACTACCTCCTGCTTTGTCAAAACGCCACTTCGTGTCTTTTTTTTTGTTAGAAATACATATGCCTAGTCCGTTCAAATTCATCCAAGAATACAGGCTTCTGTAATTTTATTTAACTTTTGCTTTTGAAGATTAAAAATAGGCTTCATTTTATTTGTTGTTATCGAGTGGATTGTCGTTATTGCTTGGGGTCTTAAAACGTTTTTTGTTGTGTATGTGGATTGCTAGCATTATCTTGTTAGAGCTAATTTGTCATTTTTTGTTCAATCAATATTCATGATAATCGCCACATAAACGGCCCTTAACAAATGCACAAACAATTATTGTGGAACTATTTTGATGATGAAAATATATTTAATACTAGTTAATGTAACAATCACAGACGTTTAGTTCATGTAATCAAGAGATGGTTGTATGCTCTCGTGCGTGTGATGTCTAGTTTGTTTGATATTTCATGAAGTTCAGCAACAACGTGCAAATGTCGAAAGGCTTGGATGGCGCCTGGTTATTCTTATCTAAATTGGCCTTTCGGTAGTTGCGCGGATATACGGAATGATTATATTCTTTTATTTATTACCAATATTAACCAATTGAATCTTTTATCATAGACGATCTCCGGGATAACAGGTGCCGTGCTGACGTCACAGTTACAAACTCTGCTGGGCTGGGATATAATGTTCATCACTATTGCTGGCATTGTCTTGGCAGGTATAGGCTTAAGCTGCATTCAAACAGTGTGATTTGTAGTAACAAATTTAGGGAATTCCCCTTATTTACAGTGCTGTGATTGGTCGATATCTGTCTTGAAAATCAATTTTTGATTTGGGGAATCCCCTAATATCGTTACTGCAATTCTTATCGTGTGAACGTAATTTTATTTTATTGTTTTCAATAAGAGGCTACCCTATTCTGATATTTGTTCCATCTTCTTTTGTTGAATCAAATTGATTTACTTGGTCAGGAAAGTATATTACATACTACAGCTTCGTCAGATAAAGTAGAGAAAGTACATATTATGGTGCCCTAAGTATCTTTATGTTTATATAACGTAAAAGGATAAAACCGTCATTTATCTACTATTTTATGTATCTATTTGATTAGATTTTACAACGTACTTGAGCTTCTTGCTCACATATGAAGGTGCAGGAAATCACCACCGACGTCATGCACTGACAACAAACAGAGAGAAAACCCATGCAAAGGGAGAATCATCTATACTCGGCTGTTTCAAACAGTGCAACGGACCAAGGCATAGGTTCAGTTTATATGAGACAAATATTTATGCGTTTAAAATCGAACAAATTCACACTGATTATCAAGCCCACGTGATTATTGGATGTGTGGATTCTCTTAGACATTAGCTTACTCAGTACTCTCTTCTCTTGTTCACGTCTTTGGTTTTACAAGGACAAGATTGGGAGGACGATAGAACACACATAATCTCGCGACAACTGACATATCTCTCGATGTCGTAATCTCGCGCCTCGTGAAACTCAGGACACGGGATCTACGAGTGGTCGCCACTTACTACTTTATCACCCCAGGACATTATCTGGATATTGTTTCTGTTTCCACTGATGTGGCGTTGTTTTATATTTTGAATATTGGTCATAGAGTGAATCCCTGATATGTTATAATTATGATTTTTGTTCTTCTATAGGGTTATTACTCACATACACATATAGTGGGAAAGTTGACAGTCCGCGTCCATCAGAGAGGCTGATTGTAAACACGTGATCGTGAGACTTTATGAGATTTTCCAGTCTATTGGCTTGTTTGTAAACTGGTATGGGACTATTGGCGACATGCACATCAGGGAATAGGATGCTAATGGTGGAAGTTGCCAATGCACCAGGACATTTATTTCTGGACTGCAAGATGTCGGCAAATACGTCAACTACTCATTGTGGAGCAAAGTAGTAAATTATCCGAAATAGGACATACATGTACACAGCTGTTGCAATTTTTTCGCGATATTTCTCGACCAGACGTTTGTTATTTGCTATAAGCACCAGAAACTTTGGAAACTTCTTTTTCACATATTGAATACAAGACACAGTATATAAAATAAAGTTAATAAGTAATGGTTACTAAAAGTAACAACTGTCACTAACTATTACAGCATTAGCAAGACAACTTATTTTAAGAAAAAGTCATTCTCATTTCAACAAGAATTTATGAATAAATTATCAGTTTTACTGACCAAAAACGCAATGTTTTTTTTTACTTTATATGTATGCCACATATCAATAACAATTCTAAGAGATAATGAAAGCATTCTCCCTGCCGTGGAGTCTTTTTCGAGAAAAGTACGAGCTTATTTTAGTATGATATTCTCGGAAGCCATCGAATGTACTGCGCACATCATCTCGGACGTTATACGATCATTGTCATTATGTCCGGAACTTTTTTCACAGCCTGTGGGTCAAACTACCAATGTAGACAGATTCCACAGTTTAATCTTGCTTTACATTCAGAACATAATTTACTCTAAATATTGTGCGACGGTAGGGAGAATGATTTTGTTATCTACATAAGCGTTGTTTTCATGCGCACGTAGGCGCAAGCCTTTGACCATGTAACAAGAAAAAAACACAAGGAAACTGTTTGTGTGTTTGATTGGCTTGTGTTTTACGCTGTACTTAAGGTTGATACCCTTATAGCTCAGTGAGCACCAGGGCATAGGGTGCTCCCGCCCAACCAGCAGCAGGAAAATGGGATAAATTACATATAACTGTATGGACGAATACAGGACGAACATTTAAATACATGTGTACGCTTTTATTAAAACTCAAAATACAGAATCTAAAATATCAGATTTAGCATGAAAGCACAATATTAATAACATTCATTAATGACATAAAATCATAGCTCAAGTCAGTAAACCTTTATCTTCCCTCACCAAAAGTTTCATTCAGAGGTACAGTACAGGACTCTCTACATTATGCGGACAGTGCATCTTAAACCAGACTATGAAACTACGCCAATGATTGGCTGTCTCTGCACCAATCAGACAACACGTCGCGGGAATACTCCACTATAGTCCCAAAATGGGGCGATTGTCAACAATAAATATTGCAGGATTGTGTTCTGAAAGATGATAGGCCTACGGTCAAATACTTCGGACCGTTAGGGATCTGTGTTTGTTTTCTGTCAACTTTGGAATGCTGAAATCCTCATGAGTTTGTAGATTCGAGTAGTTTAGGAGATGCCATATTGACTTTTTGAAAGTTATAATCGCAATCTGATTGCTTGAAAATAATTTTAACAAGGGACTCGAAAATCTCATATAATACTAACATCAGCTAATGTTGCCTTATGAAATAAACCAGAAAACATTGTATAAAATAAAAAACTGCATTGTGTAATTAGTATGATACCAAATGATATTGTCGTTTTTTTAAAGTAAAAATTCAGGTTTAGTCATTTAAAAATACAAAGTCTCCTTAATGAGCCAAATTGGGCCTTCTTTGACTTTTGGCAATGTGGTTTGGAACTTATAATCATGATGTGATATTAGCACTGGAGGAACGTTATCTTTCAAACCGACACCTGACACTTGAACTGGCTCAGCATTGTGGTTGAGTTTGTCACCTTGAGGACGGCGTTAAACAACAATCAATCAATCAATCAATCAATGGGCGCACTGCCATTTCAAACTATAGGGAATTAAAACCGAGCGCATGTACATTACTATAATGTGAGTGTGTGAACTCAAGTCTTATAAAAAGCCTACAGGTAATCAAAATAAAAACAGAAAACTGTTCTACTGTATGTTGTAAAAATAACACTCAATATATATAATGAAAAAAATGTCATGACTTTTTCAACAAATGTATATTCAACATACAGTGTAATAATACTGTGGGATAAATATAGACTTATGAATGATGAAGAAGAAATTGTGTATGCCTTATCCGGGATTCGAACCCGAGACTCAAGACCAGTGCTCACCAACTGAGCTACAGATGCATCGCCCAGATAAGGCTTGAACTAGTTTGTATGACAGCAAGTATTGATCCAGAAATGTCCCGGACTGATATGACATGCGACATTTATTTCTTTTTAATGGAGCTATATGCATCCTGCTGCCACCATTGGATATATAACTACTTTAGTCTCCGCCTACGAACTGTTGATAGCATTGATTGCAGTAGATCACCACATTAATGATTTCAGAGAAATATCAAGCTCCAATCAAAGCCTATTGAGGTTACACTGAGATGTATACTAAAACAGACCGTTTTCGAGATTGAGAAGAATACGAATAATTTGAATTCAATTAAAGTCTGCTAAATACAGGAGAAAAAAACAGCAGATAAAATCGCGAACCATTACCACCTAATGATCTATAATTTTACTAGCTATAAACAGCACATAGGAATAACTCTCTTCAGGTGAACAACAATATGGTCAGTCAATACCTTAAAGTCAAAGACTTGACGGTAGGGAGAATAATTGATTCCCTATTTTAGAATGACTGATTTTAGAATGACTGAGACTACACAGTATGTTCCAAATCTATCGTCAATATGTTGTTTTCCATACTTGATAACTGTTCAATTTTAAGAACCGTTCCAACATAATTCTTAGAGAAGCTAACACATACACAGAAAATGAGATGTCGTGAATGATATGCACAATGGTTGCCAAGTTGCAGTTTAGAAGCCATCAGCTACTCCTCCTTTACGATCATCAGATATGGTGAGGACCTCCCCGTTTTTAACGACTATTGATTGGACAACAGTACCTCGTGTCATCATATTGGCGACTTTGTGACCTTTAGCCTTGAATCCGTCGACAATGCCCTGAAATAGATATTGACTTAAATGAGAAAATATTGGCTGATTAAGTTCATGTGAAGGGCAATATATGTGTGTATATCATTGTTATTTTAACTTAAGTATGTTGTTGTATTGGATCCTTTTGTAGCGGACGGAAGCCTTCTAAATGTACACATACCGTCACTCAATTATTGATTCTCGGGATAGGATACTTGACAAGATCGCATTTTATGCATGGCAGATGTTAAAGTAGGTTACTTAAATCACAACACAGTTTCTAGGGACAGCCAAATCAGATAAAAACATGCTGATGGAGTAGATTTTCCGGTAAAACTCAAACAAAACGTGTTTTTGGCATTATTAACTTCATGGATTCTAACTTCTTCCATTATTTGGCGAAAAGTTTAATCATCATTTTCAAGCGTATTTTACTTGTGAGAGATGTCAGAATCCTTAAAAAGTTTGTTTATGATTCATCACCAGATCAACTGTTAACTAGGGGAAATCTGATACGACAAAGCCAACATTTCATCCAAAACAATACCACTTTGGAAGCTATGTAAAGGATTTTGAAATGATATCTGGGATCCAGAAGACAATGGTGCAGTTGTAAAGAATCGGGATTTTACAAACATAATTATTGTTTGTTTGAATGCTGTTACACTTTCACAACTTGTGCAAAAGTGGTATAAATTATAGGTGAAATTATAGGTGATTAGCAAAATTTGTTATAACTTACATCTGGCACTCGTCTTTCTACATCCACTCGGTTTGGTAATAACTGGTGGTGAAATCGGGGCATATCTGTGGCCTCCGCGAGACTCTGACCGAATCGTAGGACTCCTAGCATCACCTGAAGAAATAATTAATAATTGCATTCACTTTTTAGTAATTGCCGTAGGAATTTGGATATTGTGCGAGGAAATTCTAGTTAACGGAGTTTTCTCTCTTTAATTTTTTGGGGAATTTTTCCATTCGCAGAAACGCCGAATAAGTTTTCATTGAGCATTAAGTTTTTGTGACGTAACGTTAGCTTATCAGAAAGGCGATATTCGATGTTTAGATTTCCTTTTAAAACACATCTGTCCTGCTTTCTTAGTTCTCCTTTAATGAGACACATTTCGCCTACATCCATCCTAATGTTAGGAGACATCGATTCATATAACTGTGATGTGCAATGGTTTTAATTAGTATTTACACTCTAAGCGACAATAACCTGTATAGTTGCAGACATAATCCTTGATCCACCGGCAGCTCCGGTAACCATTTTGACTGAGTTATCTCCCTCTAGTATTATGACCGGATTCATGGACGAAAGGGCGCGCTTTCCTGGCCTGATGAAATTTGCCGGAAATGGCTCAATCCCAAAATGATTTGTGACGTTTGGAGTTGAAAAATCATCCATCGCACAGTTGAAAAGTATTCCAGTTGTCTTACCTAAGACTCCTGAACCAGCGCTGAAACAAAAACATAACCGATACTTTATATATTATTATATCACTGGCACAGGTGTATCGACTAATTAAATATGATATCAATCGGCAAAACCTCGCGTGATTTCTCGTTATTTGGCTGTCATCACTTAAGTCGGCCGTGATAGGTGTATGAATATGTATCAAAATAGTACATTTTGTTCACCGGAAGCCTATTTACCGCCGTATGGACAATGAACACGCTAGAAAATATAGGGTAACTGAACGAATTTCATATGGCTTTAGATGTGCAATATTTAGTTAAGGAGTAAATTATGTTCTGAATGTAAAATAAATGGAAATTGTGGAACCTGTCTACATTGTCAGTTTGTTCCACAAGCTGTGAAAAAGTTCCGGCCAAAATGCCGATGATCGTATCACGTCCGAGATGATGTGCGCAGTACATTCGACGGCTTCCGAGTGGATATGATATGGTAAGGTAGTTTTCAATGCCGAACGAACTCAGGTCAAACCACAGTCACACTCTGTCGCGATAAGACTGGCACATATGCTTAGCTATACAAATATTAGGATGCGAATAACGCGCAGAAAGAGCTTGGAAAAACTGTCCGAAATTGTTAAATGTAAGAAAAACGTATCTTTTAGAAAACGTTTTTGTGAATGTGTCCAAGGAGTTGTCATTGCGTTGCTTGAACTGTCTCTGCGTGGACGGAGAGCGGATAAATTAAGCCACCTGTGTGCTCCAGTGATTAGTCCAGTTTTCAACGCGTGACTTTCGGATTAAGCTTACTGTAGTCACACTAAACAATATTTCTTGCTGTGACCACAGATAACTTATCATCACTCTTGTTATGTGAACGTTGTTTGCTTTGTGCTTCCACGGCCTCGGTACTGAGCCATTCCATTCCGCCAAGCAAGCGCGTTATACTCTGGCGCTCAATGGAGACCATTGGAACTCTCTCCCGCCCAAGCCAGTGTCTCAGGCGTCGATTGTCGGAGTTTTAAATGCGTTTGGCTTGGCGCTTTGATAAATATCAGCGCAATGCTAAGGCCAACCGGATCGCAGTGACAGTGAGAGTTTAATCAGACTATTAAGCGCCGAAAACACAATAACGGCCGGAGATGGCGGATCCTCCTCTGGGTCGTCCTAAGAGCACAATGAAAACTTTACAAGCGCTATAGGAGCATACTATAACAGAGACATGTACCTTGTAATGGAAAGTTGAAAATTGTGGACAGTTTTTTCTGCGCTCTTTCCGCGTGTTATTCACATTTTGCAGCGCAGTGCAAGCGCTGACGTGATCACGGTAGGGCGTGACAGGGGCTTTACTGAATTGATTGTCGTTTAACACCGTATTCAAGAATATCTCCAAAATAGGTTTATCTACGTGGTTAATAATAAATATATATTTTTACCAAGATTAACCACACTGGCACAGGGATATCGACTAATTAAAGCCGATAAATCATCTCATGTTCTAGATAAATTCCCAGAGACAAGTTTCTACATAGACCTGAATCTCGAGTTGTTCTGGGTAACCTATAGGCGCATCTCGAGAAAAGGCAATACATGTATATTGTGAAGATAAATGTATATATACAACATTATATATGCTAATATATATTTTTTAAAAATCCGCACTACAAACAGCTTCAGTTCGACCATACCGATCGAAAGCTTGTTATAGCAATTTACCTCTGTTGGTGTGTATATGAACTTTATATATATGCAATACCCAAGAGTATTTCACTAATATAACGACGTTTTTGTCAGTGTCTGCTGAACAACATAGAATAAACCTCGTAAAAACTACCATGTGATCTGCACAGTTTCCCTTATATAATTCAGTTTGGAAGATTTCCAGTGACTTCGAAGAACGAGGGATCGGTTTTACGATATTATTCGCGGTTCTTCACCAAACACTCGCAGTAATTCGCCATATAATTGGGTGAAATATCCTTGAATTGTACGTTAAGCACCAATCAAATAAATAAAGAATGTCAAGCACTTTTATTAATATAATACTCACTACTGGTTGATAGTGCTGGTGACAGAGACGGCGTTTCCCTCGGCATCCAACACTGACAGGTGAGCCGTGCCTGGCTTCACTTCATTGTAAGGGGTGTGCCCGTAGTAATCTGTGCCGTATGTCTGCTCGTCTGATATCATCTGACGAAGTTTATCTCCTAACTCTTTCGATACCATGTCGCTTTCGATCTGTTAAAACAAGATAGTTTGGTGAGTCATGGAGGTATAAACAGCTTACGCTGACTTAGCCGCAATCGCCGAAAGAAGTACGCCTTGTGTTGTGTAAACATACATTCATGGTCACATATGATATGTGTCCCTTTTGACAGTTAATATTCCAGCTTTGAAAATTGTCAAAATTGATACCGACCACATATACAGGTTCGCGCTTTGGCAGTAGAAGCGAAGTGTGGTCTACAAGCTTAATCTGTATTGGGAAGATAGCCTTCCTCCAGTGTGAAAGAATTAGAAAGACATAAATGTAGATTCGAAACAATCAGTGTTATTCATTTTCTCACCAGCAACATTGTTAACTTCATGAATTAGTAAATATTTTTGAAAAATGCAATTTGCACTATTGATTATTACATTACAATAATATGCAAGTAAGATAATGTTTGCAAGTAAGATAATGTTTGCAAATAGGATGATGTTTGCAAATAAAATAATGTTTGCAAGTAAGATAATGTTTGCAAATAAGATGATGTTTTATTTATACTATAAGCCAGAATGGTTAAAACAATATGCCATGTACATCAGCAGGTGTCTTGGTTGGGAGCCTCCTGTGCCCTGGTGCTCTGAGAGCTAATGGGCATCAGGAGGTCGATTCGTTCTGGTGTCCTGTTTTGTGTCCTGTAAATGTATTGTGATGTCTTCTGAGTTGCAGGCCTCGTTTAGGGTGGTTCCCTTCACCTATTTGGCTGGCACCCAGTCATATGAGTGGAAGAAGTACGGCGTAAAACCCTAATCAATCAATCATCAAATACATCGTCGTAACCGGGGCAACGAATATCCCAGGGTGACGATGTTCCAAATACAAATGAAAATGCTCATGTACCTGTGAAACGTCGACGAATTTCCGATCTCCCAGATTAGCTCTGTAGGAAAAGGAGAACTTCATTGCCTCCACCATTCTGTGATAAGTGAGCACAGTGTTGTTCAACGACGATATAGAGTCTGGACATAAGTTGTAACCTGCATGAAGACAGAAGAAAAGTCACTAAAGGGCATTAGAGTCACATATGCACCCCAACTTAAGTCACATCCTGATTTAAATATTCAAGCAGACTGGAATCATTCTTACTTTTCATTTTTTGTACTTTATATTTAACCCACAAATCTGGGACAGGAATTAACGGAGGCTTTCTCCTCTTGAGAAAAGTATGTATAACTTATGTGATTCTGTAATAACGCAATATACCCCATTTTCGGATGCAAAGGTGACTTTAATGTAGTGATTCAGTCTTTTTTTGTGCACACTATTCACACAATCTCTATTCTGATTTTGTTCTCAATATTGGGTTTAGAGCCATCTACTTGAGAACGATGTCAGAGTAGAGCTCGTTGCATAAAAATTAGTTTTATGATGGGGACGCTTTAATTGCGATGACGTCAATACTGACAATACTAATTTTTCTCAAACTGTTTCATGGAACTATGCCCTGGTATTTTATGATGGTTTTTTAGTAAAGTTTTATGCATCAGAAGGCGAACCTCCTACACAGAACACTCATTGTAAGTGATTAATCATTTCAATATTGATCTATAATTCTTGGCGAAATGAGATCAAGATAGCTTCGTCATTTTTCCAATAAACGTTCTTAACAACACAATTATGAGCCGTGTGATGCAAGTTAATTCACAAGATTCATTCCACTTCCGGGTACAGCTACTTTTGTTTTAGTTATAACATCACACGGGAAGTTAAAGAGCTGACAATTATCTTCTGCGGTCCAATAACTGCACCAATAAAAGCCAACGATAATACCGTTCTGAAAGACCGTTATGCCAAAACAAAAGAAAGTATTTCAAGCCGGTATACTCAAGTAGAATTGAACGAGGCTTGCATGCCCTATAAGTAATCAATGTCTTACCGTCAATAATGTTAAGCGCCAGAGCGAGAATGGCTCCACCGCCGGGAGTGGGTGAGGAGTATACCCTTAGACCGTCTTTTAATCTAAATGACAAGGGCTCTCTCCATTCTGCTCGGTACGCCGATAAATCTTCTTCGGTAATGATTGAACCTGATAAAAAAGAGAAATAAAGTGAATTGCATCCCTTTATAGACAGGATCAAGAATAAATCGTCACCATACATTATTACACTGCTAGCGAGAAAGACAAACGTTATGTGAACTACAGGAATTTCATAATACTCTCCTATTGTGCACATCTTTTGGTGTGTAACATATACTTCGTTAAAAAAATAAAAGCATGCAGGCTTCCATGGGGTGATATCTAGCTCGTTTTTCTCATAACATTGGAAGGCTGTGGATTGTAACTTTGTATAGACTACTCAACGTTTCGCATTGTTGATGGGCTTACATATTGGTTGCTCCTGCAGCATTGATCTGAATTGTCGTAAACACTTTTGTTGGTGACTTATAAGGTGACTGCCATTCAGTGGCGTAACCAGGAAGAATGGCACGTGCCCTGGGCGCTACTTGAAGGGACGCCGCTGAGCACTTTCTATTTAACGTGAGAGTCCTGGCTCCAGTAACCCAGATAAAATTTGAAATGTTGCCCTTCAACATACTCAAATGTGGTATTGGAATATTATTGTTCCGTCCTTATAAATATCTGGAGAATAGAAACGATTTCCCTGTCAACGACCACTGGTAGTCGATATTTTGGGCGTGCCTGCATGTATGTTTATCTAGTACAACCTTACAACTAAGTCATCATCGCCAAGTGACGTAGTTAATATGAGGAAGATGTCTCAAGAAAAATATTTGATTGGTCAATAATAATTGAGCTCGTACATTTACCATTAAAAAGCAGTAAGATGGTCGCCGTGAAAATTATAAGTGAACTTTAATATTGTCCGATGTTTAAGCCTTCATTGTACACCACGCGTAGTTTGAATAGAAACGTAAACAGAACAAATAGACACACGAAGAAATGCCCATTCTAAGCATGTTCATTTTATTGCATCCAGCACCGGGAGGGGGAGAGGGATGGGGGTGGCGCAATTAAAATCGCGGTGGCCCCGGTTGCTAAGTAGCCAAGCTATGGCACTGCAGCAGTTGGAATTGGATTTTAATTTAGATAACGGTTATCGCCGTGTAAATTGTTATCAAATACAAGAACAATGTTCTATTACCTGCTTCTTTTAGATCTTTCAGTACTACTTTGGAGAGCGACCCTGTATAGAAACTCTCAGCGCCCTCCTGAGCGATTGTCCGCAGAGTCTGGGCCAGCTTGGGTAGCTTCAGGTGATCGCCTATCTTATACATCTTACCAGTGGTGGAATTTGTGAACAATTCTCTGGTAAATTGATAAAACTAAAGTAAATACATTGAGCAAATTCACGTGTCGAGCAGTGTAATTCTTGTCAAAACAAACCGTCCGAAAACTATTCGTTAGGGGCTAACAACATTATATTTGGATGTAATCGATCTTCTTTACTTTAGCACCTGACTACGCCCCTGCCTTTGAATCTAAAACATTTAGGGGAGGCAACTCTGCTCTAAAACGAGAATTAGCCTGGTAACAATTTTTACTAGTTTCAAGAAAAGGAAATCTCGTGTAGTTAATAAATTCGCAATTGGCTGTTGTTGCAGGGACTTTAATGATCGTCTTGAAGCTAAGGCACCCCTTTGCCAGTGGCTCGGAGTCATAAAAGTCCGCGAGCCCTGTGAATAATTTCAAAAACCAATATTACCAACATGCCGTTTTTAATTTGATTACTCACTAAATATGCGGATAATACGTGGTTAAATATAAACAAATCGCATTTATTGAAAAACAGGGTTTAACACAGAAAATCCTTGTTAAATGACTGAGCTTTACCAACAAGTTTGGATGGAATTTAAGGACAAGAATATTCCGGCAACCGCCCTCCATATAATTGGGGCGACCAACTCCCTTCACTGAAGTATATCCCTTCAAAATAACCCCATTGTACATGCAACCTTTAGATTATACCGTATGTATTCCATATTCAGTCTGACTAATTGGGTTTAAGTACATGGTACAATATATTATTTGGCGGGAATAAAGTCTGAGAGAATTAATTGTTTTATCCCATATCCCTTTGAGATTATAATACTGTAACACGAGGAGACAGTTTTATAAATTTGTAATTTCATATTTTGTAATTAAAAGCAGATATTTATACACCAGCATTGATGTTGAGATTATTTAGTTAGTGGTTCTTTTGTTTAGACTGATATGTAGGTATGGATATGGTTGGCTTTTGTTGTAAGGGAAGTCTGTACCATTCTGTCGGTCCAGATACTTTGATAAAGCGAGATGGTTAGATGGAAAAGGATAGAAGGTTAGTGTGTTTCAAACTTAATAGTTGGTGCTGAACGCAAATTAGTCTTCAACAGTCAATTACTCAATAGACGTGGGTAAAACATAATCTACAGCAACAATACAATGCACTTATTGGATGCTTTCGATCTGCCATTTGTTACATATGCTATTGGTTTAAACAAAATTTTATTTCCATGAAAGAGGAAGCCCTGAATCTATAAAGTTCAGAGAGGGAGAGTTCATTATAAATACACTTAGTTTTCTTACTTCAATTCGGGAGTTATCCGATTTAACCATAAAAATCGTATTGCTCGCCGCAGAGCCCCAGCCATATAGAAGCCATCTTCACAGATTGTAATAGCTGGCTGGAAAAGATCTGCCCAGGGTAAGCGACCGAACTTCTGATGCATCGCCCAGTATCCCCGAATTTCCCCAGGAACGCCAATAGATAGACCACCTGGAAACGTAAATATATGTATGTGTTAAAGTCGAGAATAATTTCAATACAAGAATAATGTTATCAAAAAAAAAGAAAAAAAAAAGTAGTAAGGCATTAATTTTCATATATTATTATATTATTATTATGTATTCGCAGAGGAGGGAGGGAGAGAAGTCATGATTAGACATAACATATCTTGATTTACATCTGTAGGTTAATTATGTAGGTTAACTTTTGTAGGTTAACTTATGCCCATATAATATATAAATAATAAAAACGTTTTACTTTTAACGGTTTGAGGTATCTGCGTCATACCTTGGACAGATTTCCCAGGGTCCTCCACAAACATGTCCTCGGCGGCCAGACCTGGTGCGGCTTCCCGAGCATCTAACGTAAACACTCTTTTTGATTTCCTAAAACAAATTCAACGATTAATCATACGATTTTATTTGTATAATATGCGATGTAATTCTTCGACTACTTTCGTAGATTGAAGCACATTTGCTGACACTTACGTCGCTAACATATTTGGAATTTTCACTAAAATTGGTTTAGAAAAAATAGCATAAGTAAGAAAGCCCTGGAGGCTCATTTTAACTTTCTTTATATAGACTTCAGCTTTCCGACTACCAGCTTCTTAATGTAGTGGTGAATCTTTGGCCTAGGGAAAACGGTCGTTAATTGTGATTAGACGTACATACGAGTATCTCCGAACATTGAATATCGGTTTAAGTGATGATAGTAATGTGATGACGAAATATATAATATATAGTAGCATGACTTTCTTCTTCGGAGTTTCTCTTATTCTGTATTATTAGATATTGATCTACGAAACTACTGATATTTGTTAAAGGGAAAGAAAACAAAAAGTCGTGTTAAAATTATAGACCATGCCAAAAACTACCTTAACATTTTTTGTAGAAATCGTCTTTTTCCACTCAAATATACTTGAATTAAAATACTTATTTAAAACGTATGGAGGACTTTCAATGCCTTGTTTTATTTTTTTATTTTTATGTAGACCTTGCAATGCCGGTGTATGTTGAAAAACTAGAAAGAAACCTCGTAAAACCTCTCCGCCATCTCCGCAGCGACCATAAAATTCCCCTCACGTCGACAAGGGGATTCGAACCTACACCTTGTACAGCGGAGAGGACCAAACGCTACACCAAATGAATCTAGGCCTGGCCAATGGCTTTGTTAACAATAATGTAATCTAGCTGAAATTCAAGTATTACCATTATTTAATCGGACTATTACCTGTCATAGATGGTAGCCAGCATTCCTCCACCTAATCCCATACTATGTAAATTAGCCACTCCCATACACAGAAGAGTAGCAATGGCAGCATCTACAGCAGATCCATTTTTTATCTCTAAAATGTTCCTGAAATAGAAAATCGGTTTAAACGAATGGGGCTCAGCAATGCAATGTTCAACCAACCGAGCCAATGCACTGTATCGGATTTAAGACAACGTCAATCGGTGAATGTTTTTTTGTCGGTTCAGTTTAATTATGGGTCTTTTTGTGGAAAAGCTCTTAATATATTTATAATAAAAATATGAACCAAGATCTTATAGCATTAAAGAAAAGGGATGCAGAAAAAAAAGTGAACAAAAAAAGTATTTACATATCCACTTATTCATCTGTCTAATGTGAAAGGTCAATTAGAAGGCTTTACCGTCTAATCATAAGCCGCGGTTACACGGGCATTCAAAAGTTGAACTAAACTGATCAGGCTCTG
This sequence comes from Katharina tunicata, assembly GCA_032466195.1. NCBI lineage: Eukaryota > Metazoa > Mollusca > Polyplacophora > Chitonida > Mopaliidae > Katharina > Katharina tunicata. The sequence goes on from JAVFBZ010189521.1 coordinate 17,955, forward strand.
ATCCGGCATTTTCCAGTTCACCAATTTATGGAGTTTAGCGGTTAACGTCACGGCATTCCAAGAACGCCACCTGTAGGTGAACTAGACTGATGCGGATTATTTTTACCCATCAACTTTGGTGGGTAAAAAAAGCCGGCTATTCTGATCCGGATCAGATTTAGTCCACCTTTTTTCCGCCGTGTTAAGGCAAACATAAATCCGATCCGGATCAGAGCCGACTCAGACCAACAATTTTTGCCCGTGTAACCGCGGCCCTAATCTATTTCGAATTGAGGACATATCATGTAACCTTACTACATTAATTTGAGTCACATCGAACTTCAACTGTTTAGTGAGTATAAAGAATCGGTTGCAGACCAATCTCATCTACTTAAATTAAATCATCTACACAGTTTTGTAACAGCTATATATATAACAATCGTAATTGCATCTTTGCTACCCAAGAGTTTTATTCCGAGGCACTCTACATTGCAACCCTTGCGGACATAGCATCTATCATACTAAAATAAGCTCGTACCTTTCTCCAGATTGAGAAGAATACCAGCACTAATGTAATGGCTGGCCATCCTTCGTTGTTGTCGTAGTAATGTTTCCGCAAAGAATGGCGCTGGCGAATGAATCATCTAAATTTTACTACCAACTAATTTAAAATTAAGAAGAACAAAAAAAGTGGTCTAGGGCTGATTCAATTTGAAGCCTGTTAAAGGCAGGCAAATAGATAAAATCGTGAAGCAGTACCATCTAAGCACATAAACTTATACGATATAAACGCAAAGAGGGATAACTCTTTCTAGGTGAACAACAAGATGGCCAGTCAATACCTTAAAGTCAAAGACTCGACGGTAGGGAGAATGATTTTAGAATGAGCATCTATAGCCTTAATGTACAGTTGACGAAAGTTCGAATTAACTCACTCTGTTAAAATTACATTCAACCAACAAGGTTTCACTTACAGTTCAAATTTCAAAAAAATTAATATGGCACAACCCAAACATTTCCTTTCATTAAACTCATGTTATATTTGCGAGGTATTCAGTTTTCCAAAATGGACAGAAACCAACAAAGATCCACAATGGTCGGAACAAAAATTCACCATACCCAGGCAACTTTCATATTGACAATCGCCGCCATTACGACTAGCGGAGTTTTCCTGAAGTGCGCTATCTGAGTTAGTTTTGATAAAGCCAATCAATTGTGTATCTGTATATTTTGGTTAACAATGCTCGGGCTTCCCAGGATTGTAATGTAGAGTGTAGAGTTCCTCGGAAAATAACTCCTGGTTAGCGAAGATGTCGTAATTAATAGTTTACAAACATACTTGTAAACTATCAATGGATTTTGTCGACGTCTTTCGCTTTACGACTTTTGGACAAAAACTCTAGTACCTTAACCAAAACTTACTTTCCAATTTTTGAGCATATTGTGGCATCTGAAGCCACAGCTGCTGACTTAAAGCTAAGTTGTTTAGAATAAATCTGTAGTAATTCTTCATTTTTGGGTTTGATGAGATTCCAGCACACAATGCATATAACCATTATAAGTACGAAGGCTGCGTATGACTTCCGTCTTGATTTTCGTTTCGAGTCTCTGTAAATAAAACAAAACACAAATTGTTATTGAAATGATGCTCGGTTACTTGTATTCATTGTAAATCATTTCTGTTGAGAGAAGAAGATGCATCGAATACATCATTATCATGCTTTATGTAATTTGGCTCTGATTTAATTATTTATTTGATTGGTGTGGAAGTAAAGCAGAATGAATAACAGTTCCCTTTGTCCAGGCAGGGCAGAAAGGTGGAATATCCCGCTGTTCTATAGAAAGCTGAATAGACTCCCACGCCCCAGCCTTTAATGTAATATGTATGCTACCGATGGTCAGCTCAGAGAGCGAGCTGTCGTCTGAGTTATGTAACCCAAAGTGGGACATCCAATCAGAGGTGCGTGTGTGTTATCCGTGCATATCTCCTTATTTGGGAAATAAACAATCAAATGTTAAGTTCCGATATGTTTGCATTTGTCGATAGCCTGGCTGGTCAAGGCGGGGATTCAATCAGTGACAGGCATAAATAATAAATTATACCATGGGTAAACATGGCGTCTTTTAAAAGCTAACTCCTTCCGTTTCGTTGGATTTTTTTTATATTATTACACGAGATGACTCAAATTGAAGAGGACATAAATCTCAACAGACAGGGACATTGTAGGTGTTATACTATTTACTTGCAAGGGCCATATTGTTTTCTTTAAATCCTTTGAACTGAATCACGTCCGTAGGGTGACCCTACCTAAAGGGTGACCGTATCTAAAGAGTAATTCCAAGTCACCCTTCGTCCTATACATGTCGGAAATTATTAAATATCATAGGAGAGTTAATTCTAGCACTAGGTACATCCTTGAAAATCTGGCGGTACGCTTCGAATAACGGTCCTTATAAATATAATAAATTTAAAACATGGCTTCTACACAGAAAAGGAACGAATTTGGTGAAGTCCCTATCACATGACGTGACTTACAGGACATAGAAATAGGGCTTACAATTGGTGTGCCATCGGCTTATTACTCTAGGTAGAGTTTACAGTAACAAGGCTAGAAATTGGTGCCTTATGGCTAACTTATAAAATATATGGGTACTTCAAAATGGCACCAACTCAATTGTTGGTTTTACATGGCATGTGTGGTCCCGCATCACACGAATGTTACGCTTGAGCGATCATTGATAATATATAACTACAAGCATAGGCTTTTCTGTATATGGCGTAAATCAGCCCTTAAGGGACTGGAAAACGCCATAAATCAAAAAAACTCCGTATATCGATTGACAACCTGTTCCATGATTTGTAGTATGGGTCCAGTAGAGGTGTTGGAGCTAACCGACCCAGTAGAGCATCCAAATGGAGCGTTAGTAAACAATACCAAACAAAATGCCTAAAATAAAACTTCAATCCCTCACTAAAAGAAGCCCTCTATTGTTCGATTATGCTTGACTTCCGCTTACATCTTTAATCGGATGGGACAAGTGTGATCTATTTCACTTCCTGTGTGATGTTATATCTAAAAATGAGAAGCTGGTACCCAATCACCTAAACCGAGTTATTGTGGTCTCATCACTAAGCTCGGTCATAGGTCTATAAAAAGTCCTAAAAATCTGATATTTTGTTACCGAGCGAAACTTTAATGGCTTTAGAATACCCAAATTACGATTTACGAGTGTATTGTGATCTGAAGCCTAAACAGATAGAAACCCTGGAATTTGTCTATGTTTACAGTTACCTACAGGCTATTTAAAAGTTCCAGCTAAAAGTGCGACGACCATACAACGTCCGAGGTAACACCCGGAACTATAACGAATCTCGTACAATCTCTTACATCGCATGAAGTGGCTTACTAGTCCTAAACACGCTTTTTTTTTAGCATTTATCTTATTGCGAGCATTTACAGGAATACATGTATATCAAAACTGTCACACAGCTTTCGATTTTTAGATTCTTTAAATGGGCTTTTATATTACTAAATTAGTATTATCTTCAAGTTTTCAATTAAGCACCTTTATCCATGCCAGGAGCATGTTGAAACACGACACTTTAAATGTAAATCTAAATTTACTTCTTTGCTCAAATGTGTCTCACACGTAAGACATTTTAAGCAGGGGCTAAACAAAATTAAATTTACTTTTAAGCGTTTGTCTTCGTATAATTTGGTATTGTGTCTTCATGTGATCGAATAGGTATCGAATAAATTAAGTGGTCAATTCTCTAAAACATCCACAATAAAATATCCATCTCTAACATTAACGTGTAGTCATTTAAAGTTTGTATAACGTATAGTAAAGTGTATGTACTAACAAAATAGTCTAAACAGTGACGTGTCCAAAGCATGTTTGGTGTGCCAAATAATTAAGAACAATTAGACTAATAAGGTCCCAATCAGCAATATTGTGGCAAGGTCACTTGTAGACCATAGATAAACCATAGCCTTCTGTCTAATGGCTGGCAGTTTTACCAATCACATTATGTCCACGGGAGCCAGATATGATCGGGATTTGTGGACCTGGAAGTACTTTCATGAAACTCGCCGTGAAGACATTTAATCGTTAACGCTTGCACGTTTTCAGTCTTTAACCAGAGACGACATAATCAGGAATAACAATAAGGGGCATCAGGAAGTCGATTTGTTGTTGTACCCGTTTTGTGTCCTGTCAATATACTGTCGCGTCTTCTATGTTGCTTGGGTATATGAGAGCGGTATCCTTCGCCCATTGGGCTGGCACGCCGCAATATGAGTGAAATAACCGAGCGACAAATATATGGCGCAAAACCCAAATCAAACAACTAACACATAAACTCAATTATTTGCGATAAAAAGAACCGGTATAGGTTTACGAAAATATCCCCATTCCAACATCCATGAATTTAACACTCGACCACTTCTCTATACAGAGGCTTACTTGTTATACGTAAATAACGTTTTGTTTTGGGTAAATATATCAGTCCCTAACCCAATTTTTTTTTTTACTTATTGTAGATAATAAAATCCATACATGTACTTTTCGTGGCAGTATAAACAAAACATGATGGATTTATGAATTAAATGAATTATTTTTGACTTCAGCAGAGAAATTATTTTCACTGACAGCCACGTAGTAAAACAAAAATACAAACAAGCACCCACATAGAAAAACAACGAACTGCAAACAAACAACACCATCAACAAGGAAAACAAGACTTGATTGGGCGTCTGTAGTGATGTATTGATTGCAGCACGTGTTACAGGTAGAATGTATATGTCAGCACAGCGTAAACCAACATCTGTGATATCCATTGATAAAAACTGCTGGTTGATTCGCTCACACACTCATTCTTTCATTATTGTATTACACGCCTTACAAATACAGCTGATTAGGCTAAACGTTTTGTTCGTTGACTATATTGAAACTATGGATCTTAAAAAAAAAATTGGAAAACCTCTCAACATCTACATTTATCTGCATTCCCTACGATTAATTTTGCCAGATCCCATCTTGATTTATTTGGTACCACCCCTGTTAAATACATTTCTGTGTTCAGTTGAAACTTATACAAACTATAAACATATATTGTACCAGAAGTTATAATACTTGACGAATCCTGTTGAGAAATATCAAATAATCTTTGCTTAAACACAGTTAGAAATTTTGTCTGATTTCCAACCCCTTGATTTTGCCAAACAAAATCCATCCCAACTCTATTTAATTTTTTTTTTCAAATCAGTTGCCCATGTATGACTTCCAATATTGTCTAGATACATTAACATGTTGTACGCCTTACTGTCACTAAGGTTTTACATCCCGTTAAAGCGAAAGATTTGGATCCCTTAAGTTCAGGCTTTTCACGTCTCATTCCATCATAAATAATTTACAAAAAATACATCGCACAATACAGTATTTCGACAATATATAACGGAATATGAAATGGTCCTTAACAACTTTCGTAAATTTCTTGCCTTTTTTAAATTCACTGTCATATATGTAAAGGGATGTCTGCAGTAGATTAAAAACAATATTCCAGGTTAATTGTGTATATACTCAATGAGTTTAAATATGGTTGGTGTTTGGTAAAACACAGAACAGAACCCTGTCAAAAGCCATCGTACGATCTCCTTAGCCCCGGCAAATCTAAACATGTTTGAAATACGACCAGATTAATGAAAGTTTTACCTTTCATTTTCGGGCTCCTCCACCCAATATTTGGTATCTGTTTTTGGTCCAAAGAGACTGTTTGCTCGGTAACGTAGGCTTCCTTTCTTTTGCCAGAATCCTCTGGTATCTTCAGACATTTTCTTCTGGTTGTTGAACTTGTACTTTAAAAACACAGCACTAACGGGTAAATATATATTTTACTTCGAAATTACGATTTTACAAGCGGAAATGAATTCCGTATTTCTGTTAAGATTTCTGGACCGTAGCTGTGTCTCCCGATACAAAGTAAAGCCACGTGTTAAGTGTAACGCCACACATTCAAATACTTCCCAAGTACATACTTTCTTTATATAAAGACCAGCCTTTGAAGTTATTCTACGCGAAGGTAACACCAGGTGTTAATAACATCTGTATTACAGGCAATGCAGGTCCTTCTTGATGAATGGATGAAAAAGGTAAGCGTAGAGTTTTGTTTATCTACAGCCAGGAGTTTACAGTTAAAACAAAACCTAAGACGCCACCACCAGTATTCAGCACAACAATACCATATTGTCAGGTACACATCGCATCTTCTACAACTGTCTAACACACAAATACGTTAACTGCGGGTTAAATGATAAGTTTTAATGACGTGGTATAACGAATATGCTCAATACCTCTACGATTGATACAATTCAAATTTAATTCACAGATACATAGAGAAAAAACATTCCCCATACATCTGACATTTAATACTCGTTATTTGGGAAATAATGCAGAATTAAGAAACGACCGAGTATTTATAAAATTAGCGTACCAGTTAAAATGTCAATGCGTGTACCATAAAACTAATATTGACATATTATCAGCTGATTATGCACAAATCTGAGACCGAGATACGCTTGGACGAATTCGATATTTAAATTATAACCTTTAATCAATTACCATTGGACAGATAAAAGCGATAAAATCTAGTTACGGAGCTACTTTGACTCGTGTCACATTTTTATCAAAACTACTCATAAATTACCAGCATAAATCCACAATTAAAATGAAAGATGACAGCAAATGAAAAAAAGGGAGTGGTTGCGTGCGAGATTTCGGTACTCGGGGCATTTGAGCTTAAGGGCACAAGGGAGCTGATTTGTTTTGATGTCATGTGTTGTCTAGTGTCATTCTAAAATAGAGAATCAAATCATTCTCCCTACCGCCGAGTCTTTGATTCTAACGTATTGACTGGCCATCTTGTTGTTCACCTAGAAAGAGTTATCCCTCTTTGCTTTTAGTAGCAAGAAAGTTAACATGTGATTAGATCGCACTTCTTCATGATTTTATGTATTTTTTCTAGGGTTTACAGACTTCAAATTGAATCGGCCCTATAAAAACGTTGTTTCTCTGATTAATATTAAATAATTTGTTGATAAAATTATTTCATTCGCCAGCGCACTTGTTTTGCGAAACATTACTTCAACAACAACAAGTATGGTCTTTCGTGACATTAGTGCTAGTATTCTTCTCAATCTGGAGAAAGGTACGAGCCTATTTTGGTATTTTCTAGTGTGTTGACAGTTTTGTTGAGTTTAACTTTTTTGATTGGCTTTTTTTTCACCATAGTTATATAACACAGTACAGTTGAATGATCTAAGAATGTAGCATGCTGATAAATACATTTTAGACATGATTGGTGGGATCATCTGGGTGTTAATTCGCACGACCCTGTTTTTGTTTTTACAGCGATACTGATATGGCGGGAATTAAAGCTCGTTCGAGCTTGTTTTATCCCAGACGATAATATGATCTATTATAAAAAAAAATTGCAAATAATGTTTTAATAAATCTACGGATAGTCAATGAGATATGAAACTCGGTGAAAGAAAGAGATTTTAAACATTGTGCTATTTTTCCAAAACAAAGTCATACTTAAATGATAGACCATATCAAGGTTTTAATAAAACTGCTGTTACATTTGTTTTGGATAATTCGTTTATTTCCACTGAAAGATACTTAAATTGAAATACCAATGTAAAATGTATGGTGGACATTCTATGCCATGTTTTATTTATATATATTTTTGTATATAACAAAAACTAATTAAAATGTAACCACGGCGTAAGGAGAAACCATTTAAATGTTCAGAATAAAGCTAAATACAATGCACACCACCGTAATATACAGCTACTCCAGGAAATGATCACTACAGGAAATGTAGCGTAAAATGTCCACCATACATTTTACCTTGGCATTTCAATTTAAGTGTCTTTTAGTGGAAAACGACGAACTTTACAAAAAATGTAACGGCAGTTTTATTAACACCTTGCTGTAGTCTATAATAAGAGTATGACCTTGTTTTTTTGTTATCTTCCCCTTTAACAGGTACCACTTAACAACATATATTATTCTCCAAAATGAGGCCCACTGTATGGAAGCTCATAGCAGCCACTCTAGATCTCGCCATGGATAAACGGCGAGATTTAATATATAAATCTCGTGGTTTTTAAATTCCTTCAGCTGAAAGGTGAGATAGCGAAGTTTGGTAGTTACACCTCGCGTTCTCACTTTGAAGAAAAAACGAGATCGCGAGAACAAAGGTTTAACTGTTAAATCGCTCTTTCCATTAAAAACCTGTGCATGTCTAATTTAACATATCAAACTGAAGCTCCAGGTTATAACTGACACGAGGTAAGTATTGCAAACAAACAGATATTGCCCCTCACGTTAATTAAAGAGAGACTGAGATTATGCAAAAACGCCAGATTTAATATGTAAATCGCGTGTATAATTTCTGTTCTTAGTTTGACTTCGGAAAGCTACAGCGGCAATTAGACAACCAGCCCAAGCTATACTGGCAAAACACAAGACACAACAGGGAACTAATAGGAGAGAAAGCAAGACACCACAACACATAGGCGTAATTAACGCCCCTTAGGAAATTCCCATCCAATCCCCCACCTGATTGCATATAGAAGGCACTACAACCCGCTAATTTCGTTTACGCCGTTTTTTTTTTACTTGCCTGCTTATGTCGCAGTTAGCAAGGATGTCAACATTTGCAACATTGACAGGTGAGATATCTTGCTTTCTCTCCTCTCAGTGCCCTTTGATGTCTTGTGTTTTGTCGGTATAGCTTGGGGTGGTTTTCTTCACAAACTGGGCTGGCCTACCGTCAGATAAGTGCAATAACCTTATAAGTACGGCATAAAATCCCAAATCAATCAATCAATCAATCTAGGCCATCAGCTTTTGTTTTATTCCAGTAATGCTGGCAGACTGCTCCCTGATATTGCTTTTACATATATACGAACCGGCCAGTTATCTAGCTTATTTAGAAAGTGCTGGGTGTCCAAATTCATCTTTTCACTACGTAAAGTGTTTTACGTGGTAAATTAAAACAACATGTTTTTGCGTTAAGCAACAGTTGGAGTGTCAGATCAGACTGTATAGTTAGCAATGATATGATGGTACCGTTATTGTGCTACGGTTTGTGTGGCATATGGTATGTCATTTTGGCAGCACGCTTTCAATCCTGCAGTTTCTGTTATTTTTTCCAATAGTCGAGTAAGTTGGCTTAATATAGGACGAGCTAGCGCTGATGGTGGACTATTGGCCAGACAAGTTAGGCAATTTTATCGATATAATACATTTTTAGGCCCCAACTCTTCATTGTCTCTGGATATTAGTGTCGTATAGCTAGCAACCATTTGGATTGCATTCCAGACAGGTTTTTAAGATACAAAATTGCGAGAAAACAGTAAAATGACAGGAATACAGGAAGACTTGAGGTATAGGAAACACGAAAAAACTCCCCAGCAGGAAAACGGCATTGAAAATGAGAAGAGTTCTAAAGAGGATAATTTAGCCTGGATCGAGAAACCAAACCATGTGGATAAGTTAAAAACAACTAAAAGGTAAGAATGAAGGCACACCTCTTCACATGGTATATCGATTTTAACAACAAGTTAAAAACAGTTAAAAGGTAAGAATGAAGGCACACCTCTTCATATGGTATATCGATTTTAACAACAAATATAAAGCACTAAACTGGGTTAAATAAAAAATTTAATTAAATATTCTCCATTAGTCTTTTTCATTGTATAGTTTCTTGGGTGACATCCGCCTTCAGTAAATAAATCGAGTGTACAGCAAGTGGTTGAGCGCGATACGTGGCTTGCACCAAAGCAAGTAGTTATGTTAGTAGGCCTACAATTGGGATCGACGATGAAAACCAAATTGATAGACTTTAAATATCTGTCAGGCTTTTCAGAATGGACTCAATTATTCAATATCTCATGTTAATAGTTTCGGCTTTTGAAAGCTTTATTAAACTATACAGTGATCATTAACAGGATATAAAACAAAGGAACTGAGTCGTCTTATTTTAAGGCAATACTCTTGTCTTCAATCAATACATATGAATACGTGAAGTAGGCCTATTTGGTTCAAGAATTAATCGACGAGTGTTAACTATAATGATGTATTGCTCCTGAATATCCGTAACGTTTCTTAAAACTAAAATAGGGTCAGTGAATTCTCGTTGGGTACATCTTGAATCTCCAGCTGTCCGTTTTTAATAGTTGTCTTTCAGAATGGGGTTTTCTTTTGTTTTGGGTTCAGTTATACGACCAGGTAGGACAGTTTTCACCTTTTATTTTCTCGTGTGATGGAGCCTTATATCTATACTAAAAAGTAGCTGGTAGCTTGAACTGGGATGAATTTGGTGAAAATCTCTCTCAACACATGACGTGATTTATAGGCCTGTTGTAATTAACGACATTCCCATAGTTGGGATAGTGCCGTGGATCGCGATGTACGGGAGAGTACATCGCTATATGACGTACCTGCTGCATACGACTATATGACGTACCTGCTGAACTTAACTGGTTCAACTTCGTCCGTCAACCATATGTTACTCCATTCCTTCTTATTTGTTTTAGAAATCACATTGTAAATTTTATAAATCTTGTTCGTTTCAGAAAATCAACGAGAGAATTACGATGGGTGCTGTTGGTTATATTTTGCGCATTGACCACGGTGTTCCTCTACAGGAATCGAGTTCCTGCCGTCAAAGATTTTAAGCCACCCAAGCTCAATTCAAAGATGTTTCGATTCGGCTCAGCGGCAGTGGCTTCGGATGCACAAATATGTTCAAAAATAGGAAAGTAAGTGGATTGGTTAGTTAATTAATTGTAATAAATACTATTATTATCCGCCATTATAAATATATCTCGCCATATCATTACATGGGTAACATTATTTATATTGCCATGGTAAATGGCTTTGGGTAGCGGATGTCCATAACAATCCAGGTGAGCGCTTTGACACCAAACAAATAACTAAGCAATATGCAAAAAAAAAAAGCGGAATTAATTGGTCTAAATATCTTTTTTAAATGATCACCACTTCATTACTGGAAGCTTGTCCAAAAGTTAAAAATGAATAAGTCGACCAAAAATGCGGCATTTATAACAATTTTTGTCTGTTGCCCAGCTGGTGTCATATATAACACCATATGTTGTGCTCTGTTAGATTTGTCGTCACACGGGTAAATCGGAAGGATTGTATCAAATTACCACATACCCTTATTTGTATGTGTAACAAAAACAAATTTTCCGAATGGACTGGGCCACGTGCATTTATAGTTGTTAGTTTTGCTATTTACAGTGGGTGGTATGCTATGAACTTATGGCTATTATATATACAGACCCGCGTGCTGCTGCCGCTGATATATAAGGCTATGTTTGGCGAAGATGGACATTTTTCACTATCCAATCAACATTCTCTATTAACCCTTTCTAGTCTGAATATTCAAGCAAACTCTGATTGGCCCTTGAAAACAGTTTTTTCATAGACAACCAGTTAAACCATCGCTGCCTTGGATACCACGTAATCAACAGCACTCTGAAACAAACCTAATAACTTAACTTAATTGATTCAATTGTGGTGCTCCTTCTGGTGACTATCCCGGGTAAACCTGCCTTATTAGTCAGCGGCTGTAACACTCGGGTTTGAACTATGTATTGAGCCGCTGATTCATGGACGTAAGCTAATTAACTAAAATCGTTAAACCGAAATGCTTTCAATTATAAAGACATGTTATTCTAGAGGAAATATTTTGCGTTAATAAAATGAAATAATAATGGGAGCACAGACTGCCATTATATATAACCCGTTAGCGACTTCACAGGAAATATATAAATCAAGCGCTCATTATATATGGGCTATTGATATGTACAATCCCTGTGTTACATTCGCTGATAAACTAAGGCAGGTTTACCAGGGATAACCACCAAAAGAGACCATCCAAAGAAAATCAATTAAATTATGTCATAAGGGGCGTTCCAGGCTGCAGTTGTTTACTTTGGTATATAATGCTGTGGCGGTTTAACTGACTGCATGCATGCATGGGAGATAACTTTCACTGGAGCCAATCAAAGTTTGTGCAAAGATTCAGAACAGAAACGGTAAATATAGGGTTTTGATTGGATAGTGAAAAGTAGCCATTATCGGCAAACCTCCATCCATTTAAAAGGTGTAAATTAAAAGTTTTTATCATATTTTTATCATATTAGCCTCACCCACATGATACAGAGTCATCGAATAATTTTCAGTATCAGATGGTCCGTATCTGAATTCGGGACTATTTTTACCGCGTTCTCTCCTGGGGAATCCCGATGACTGTATGGTAGAAAACACCAAAAGGTGAAACGAGTGCAGAGTGACGTCACGCGATTACGTCGTCAGTGTTTTCCTTTGCGTAGTTATAGATGTAAACAGACCCCGGGTTCCCGCTTAAATGCCATTTCCATTTAATCTGACTTGTTATTTTGAGACATTTATATTATTCAAGTCATGTCATGTTTTCTGAGATAAATAAGGAAATTTAATAGCGTTTACAGTAGCACAAATCTGGCCGCATTCGCTGAACTATTTTAAATAGCGGCCTTCGCATTATTTGAATTAGTCCTTCGCCCATTTCAGCCGAGAGTCCCGGTTGAGGCAAGCAATATTTTCTTTCTCAACATTTAGGCAAAAATATATATATAAACGCGGAGGAAAGTCAACTTTTTTTCTCTACATTAAAAATATAATAAACGTGAAATTAATAAATACAAGTTGGAAACCAATATAACAAATATGTTGGCTGGTGTTGTGTGGTAGTGAGGACACCGATAATGACACAATATTATCCACACGTACATGTATACATCAGGACCTTGTTTATTATGTGAACAATTAGTAGGTCCGTGCCAATTCGGTAAACGTCATATATGTGATCATGTGTATCATATTTATCATATCTCATATTTATTTGATGTGCGTTATACCTATGCTTTTCAGGTTTTGCGATATAATCCAAGTTTGGTATTTTGGTGTTGAAACCATTTGTATTCTGCGGACATCATATCCATTATGCATGTTAAAATAAACATTGAATGTCAGCGGTTTTCATTTTTTTAAGGGATATTTTACAGAAGAAAAACGGAACGGCCGTGGATAGCGCTATAGCTACTTTATTCTGCATGAGTTTGGTGAATCTACACAGTTTGGGGATAGGCGGTGGAGTCATCAGCACAATATATGACAGGTAATATATGACAGGTAATTGATGACAGGTAATTTCAGAGAGTTTCTAGAGGATTTAAATGGTTTAAGACTGTTATACAATTCACTTAAGTAGTATATACACCTTTCGGCGTAAAGTACAACGTGGCAACATGTGTCATACGTGGCATTATGTGTAAAACCTGAACCGGAAATGACGTGGTATTACGGTTGCGCGGAATGAATGGCGCGCAACAAAGCCGGAAATGACGGGATTTGACAGCTGCGCGGAATGGATAATATGTATATTAATTAAATATTATAATATAACCATAAATGTAATTTATTAAAGGCCGAATGATATTTTCTAGCCTTAATATGACATAAACCTTGAAAAACTTGTTCAAGGCATTTGCATAATAGACATGTGTGTGAAGTGTAATGAAAATCGGTATAGGGGTTCAGGCGCTAGAGTGATAACAGAGGGGGGGAAGAAAAAAACTTGACAACTGAGATAGATTACAACTTGTGGGTATATAGTAATCCATCTCAATCGTCAGGTTTTTGTTATGTACCCAGCTTTTAAACGCTGATTAAACAAGAAGAAAAAAAAAACACACGGATGTACAAACGTACCAACATATTGCTATATCTCCTATTCAACTCTGTCGTGCAAGGGGATACTAGAATATGATAGATAGACTGATAAGTTAAATGTTTATATACTTAAATAATAAAAAAAGCTCCAGCTTTCGTCATGATAATGTATTTTTCGTTTAAGGATAAATAGTATTGACATTTCTACTCTATTTGGAGTATTTGCAATACTTGCTTGCACTTATTGCGTCAATTCTACTCTTTCATCATAATTTCTATAATTTACCTACATGTAGAAATAGTTTCAACTCAAGTTTTCAACTTGATTTGAAATGGAAATTATTTCTGCACAAAGAGCTTGAACCTAAAAATCTACCAGTTAAAGTTGTTACCTAGATGAAAATAGTTTTAATGGAATTATCCATTTTCTGATGTTTTAACACTGTCTAGACTTGGACAAAAAGTTAAATGCATAGTATTTTTTGCAAAATGTACAGCCACTCCAAAGTTTTTATTTTATTTAAGCAAGATTGATATCTATAAATTTAAATTAAATATCTGTCCTGTATTTGGTATATTCATTTGAATTTTTATACGGTTCTGGTAATTGTTTGTTTTGTTCGTAATGTATTGAATCAATACTACCATCAAGGTTTATAAACCACAATCATAATTTCTAGAAATTATCTAAATGAACACATACTAGTTTCAATAGAACTCGAGTAGAAACATTTCAACTGAGGTAGCCTGTCAAAAGAAAATTTAAATTAAATCGACATATAAATTAAATTGAAAGTGAGTAGATTGCCTTTCTACCCAAATAATAACTATAGTCACTAGTCAGTTAGAACTTTGGCCTGAACATTTTGCAAAAATTACTAAGCGTTTAACTTGTTTTTCCATTTCTAGACAGTGTTAAACATCTGAAATGGATAGCCAAAGTTGTATAATTTTTATCCAGCTGACTTTAGATATTATTCAGGTATAATTATAATCAGTCTGTGTCAATTTAGCAAATGCATCCGACAAGACTATCATAATGATATATTGAAAACAAATTCCTTTTTCATCGCTTTTCTCCTCTAATTATAAAGCTTTTTTTATTTATATACACTGATTTGAAACAAAATGTTATCAAAAGAATTAAAATGTAAAAAAAAAAATATAAAAAAAAAAAAATAAGGAACATAAATCCATTTATTCAGTCTTACATGCAGTTACTTATTGGTTATCAATGTTGTTGCTTTTGTTGCTGTCATGTATTTGTCGCCTACGACACCAGTGTTAACGCGTATTTATTCGAGGGGTGACCCCTTTGTTTTCACGTTATATATATTCAATCAGTATACGTAAGATGCGTTTGAATTAATAGCGTCTTTTACAGTTAATGTCAAAGATAAAAAAGTTATATGCGTAATACATATATACTATGAAGACATATAAACCACGATTTACAAATCAAATCGCCCAAAAGTGTATTGCTTAAACTTATGAGTACGCACGAAAATAATGTATTATATTTTATTACACTTCCGGTTCGTAATTGACTAATATATTTGAATTTTTCATGTATAAAAAAAAGAAGAGGAAAATCTGTATATTCTTTTCAAGCTAGTTTAAAGTAAACTATATGTAAACATATAAATATGTATTTACCTTCGAATATAGATAAGTACCACAACTCGTCATACATCAGATGTACTCGTGTGTTTTATAAGCCTTATTTGTAGAGCGGTAATTCGAGAGAATAGGTCCAGGTCTGTATTCATTTTTTTTAAATCAATCAATAGTCGTAACACATGGTACAATGCTTTACGGGTTAATGTTTAAAAACTTGGCATTTATACGTACATTAAATATAGAGATTAGTTATTTTATCGAGAAGGGCCCTTTCGGCATGTCTTAAGATACATTTCGTAGACATACACTTTCTGCATCTGTAACGTATTTACAAAAAACTTATCTTTAATGACGTGTTGATGTGCTGCGTTAACGACAATTACTTTTAGTGTATAATTATAATTAGTTGTGCCATTTATTTCATTAAATCGCAGTCATGTATTTAATACACAACTATCAACGTAAACAAATTGACCGGACGCAGATCTTCTTCTCTAACTAGAAAGCAAACACATTTGTTGATGACACTTTGAGGAGAAGTCAACAAACATTAACATACACTTCGATTTCCAAACTCTGATCTGTTGAATTCTGCTCAAAATATGCCTAGAACATGAGATTTGTATGGACGATTACTTCTTTTAATCTATCTTGCGACTTTATGAGAGCATACACGTCACCAAGTATGTATGTACCAACTGTTCTGTTTGTTATATGGTATTATTTGACACATACAGAACTATTTTCAAAACAGAGCGATTTTTTTCTCCAACACTCTTCAAAAAAAGAAACGCAAACCCCAAATATCAATGTAAATTTGATGGTATTCAAGGACGTGTAGATCAGCGGAAAACAAAGATACAT
>JAVFBZ010189522.1:0-14663 GCA_032466195.1 Katharina tunicata
AGATTTTGAAGTATATTTCAAACATAAATGGTTTTAATCTTAGAAGGGGTGCCCACTCATCCGGGCACTATTTTCAAAATGGCCACCGTTTTTTGGAGGTGCGAACACTAAAAATGATAGAAATAACCGATTTCAACTACTTAGTGTCGATTCATATGTTTTTGACAATTCTTAAACTGAATAATGAGCTTTAAATTTCGAAAATCAAACATATCGACCCGTAGCGGACATTTTTCAAGATGGCCCCCATTATTTTTGAGAAAATTAACAATTAACCGATTTTCACAATCTTGGTGTCGAGTTATATGTTTTTGACCATAGTAAGACAGATTATGAGGTTTAAATTAGGAAAATCGAATACTGTGATCTTTCAAAGGAGGCCACTGTGTTCCATAAAAGTGAAATTGGGCTTCGTTGTCGGAGGAAATCTCTGGTGTCAACTTATATATTTAGTCCGAACATTCACCTTGACAATGGCAAAGAAGAGTGGATTTGAGTCGAGCTTTTCTGCAGGAGCAAGCCCTCGAACATCCTTTCGTGCATCTGCACTCCACTAACTCTTGACACGATTAACATAGTTCATCTAAAGTGGACCACTTAGGCTCCCAGTGACTATCAGTTTTCTGCCATCCCCATTCCTTCGGACATGGGTATGGCATTTATACAGAAAGCAAAGGTGATGCATGCATCAAAGTTTCCCACATCAAGAAAACTGCTTATGTGCTTCAAGAAATAGCGGCCTCACTTGGTACCCTGCTGGAAGAAGCGTTCGAAGAAAACAGCGAGCAAGTTGCATTTGAAGATTGGTGTTCGGAAGAAGCTAAACAGCATCCACTGTTCAATTATTGGCTCATATCACTTCAGCTCTTGAAGCTTCTCTTCACATTTGTCCGCTCGATTCGTCAACGCAGCTTTGATTTGTACCTCACTTCGCTGAAGAAGATGCTACCATGGTTTTTCGTAATGGACCACCCAAACTACTCGTATTGGCTTTCGGTACATGTTAAAGACCTTTTCCAACTTGAAACTACTGCGCCTGCCATCTACCAAAGATTTATCACCGGGGACTTTGCTATCTGTAAAACTCATAGGCCATTTTTGGCGATTGGAATTGATCAAAACCATGAGCAAAACAACAATGTTGTCAAAGGTGATGGAGGTGCTATCGGACTTACTGAAGACAATGATGCCTTACGTAGATGGAATATAGTTGGTCCTTTACTCGGTGAACTTATCGACACATTTGAGGTTGATCTCAGGAAGAACTCTGCTCCTGTAACTCCAAAACACCATGAGCAGTATCGATCCTGTCAAACGAAGTTCTTGAAGAAAGTTCAATCTGTGCGGGATTCATTCAACGAGTTTGGTAACCCATGCAGTGATGACAGTTCAGAACTATTCGTCTTAGACTCAAAGGTCGTCATTCAAGCTGAACTCGTGAAAAAGATGAACGGATCAGAATCATCTGGACTGGAATGTTACAAGTTTCGAGAAGAAAGATTTGTTTGGATATCAGACATACTCGGATACTCGGACAAATCTAACACTATTTGCGAGCAAGAAGAAGCGCCGCACAAAGGCTGATGGGCATGTCCATATCCTTAAATTTGATGTTGAGTTATTCTCCAGATTGTTCATCGTCAGCTAGATCTAGATACATTCTTTCAGTATGAAAATCAACCATTTCATACTGCCTTGTCTGCAGATGGAGATCTCTATCTCGGGCAGAAAGCTGACCTGCTCGGACTGTTGGAAACTGTGTCAGACAACTCTGAAAACACAGCAAGCAACCGGGTCACATGTGATGGTTTGAACATTGATGGAGCTGCACTCGTTTACATCTTGCAACCCGGAAAAGACCTGAAAACATTTGACCAGTACTATTCGAACACGTTTGCTCCTCAGCACAACAGTTAATGCTACCCGTCTTGGTGTTGTTTGCTTGAAAGAGCAGACGCGACAGAAACGCGGTACAGGGGTGAAGATGGTTGTCCGGTTATCAGGTGTACTGCCCAGAAGTTGGAACGATTTCCTCAGAAATTCAGACAACAAACAACAGTTATTTGACTTACTTGCATCCTTGACCGTTGAAAAGATGGGTAGTACGATGGCAGTTGTATCCAATGTCCACAACAGTGTACACCAGTCAGCATCTGCATCAACCCTTCCACCCACCGTAAAGCATGAAGAGGCGGATACCAGGATATTCGTACATCTAACAGATATGTTAACAAACGGAATAACCAAGATAGGCATTCGGACAGTAGATACGGATGTGTTAGTGCTGGCTTTAGCTAGCTTCAACAAGTTATATGCTCTAGGACTACGAGAACTGTGGTTGTTATTCGGAACAAGCAAGAACTATAGAAATACTCCTGTACATAGAATTGCTAGTGAAATTGGTACTGAAATGTGTTCAGCTCTTCCTGGTTTCCACGCGTTTAGAGGGTGTGACACTGTGTTTGCCTGTATTGGCAGAGGGAAAAAAACAGCCTGGCAAACGTGGAAGGCTTTCCCAGTAGTTACGTGGGCATTCACCAGTATATCTACTGTGTAACGTTCGTTACCTGATGATGTATTAAGGAACTTAGAGCGCTGCACATGCTTGATGTACTCATCTAGCACTGAACAAACAGAGGTCACCATGCCCCGAAAAGAACAGTTCACCATTGGGAACAAACGAATCGAAAGTCTGCCTCCAACGAAGGAAGCATTACGACAGCATACCCTACGTGCATTGCTTCAAAGTGGTCATGTTTGGGGGCAGTCGCGCGAAGCTGAACCGACGTACCCATCTCCGAAGGAATGGGGATGGCAGAAGACTGATAGTCACTGGGAGCCTAAGTGGTCCACTTTAGATGAACTATGTAAATCGTGTCAAGAGTTAGTCAAGTGCAGATGCACGAAAGGATGTTCGAGGGTTTGCTCCTGCAGAAAAGCTCGACTCAAATCCACTCTTCTTTGCCATTGCCAAGGTGAATGTTTGGAGTCACTTAAATATGTAAGTTGACACCAGAGATTTCATCCGACAACGAAGCCCAATTTCACTTTCATGGAACACAGTGGCCTCCTTTGAAAGATCACAGTATTCGATTTTCCTAATTTAAACCTCATTATCTGTCTTACTATCTGTCTTACTATCTGTCAAAAACATATAAATCGACACCAAGATTGTGAAAATCGGTTAATTGTTAATTTTTTTCAAAAATAATGGGGGCCATCTTGGAAAATATCCGCTACGGGTCGATATGTTTGATTTTCGAAAATTTAAAACTCAATATTCAGTTTTAGACACCAAGATAATTGAAATTGGTTATATCTATCATTTTTAGTGTTCGCACCTCAAAAATAGGTGGCCATTTTGAAAAATGGCGGCCATCTTGAAAATAGTGCCCGGATGAGTGGGCACCCCTTCTGAGATTGAAGCCACATAATTATGTTACCTTCAATCCCTGAAGGTTTCATAAAATCTTCAAAATGTGCAGTTTTTTTCTGTGTGGGACCCAGACTACTGGGACTGCATGGACTATGGGCGATTTCACATCCGGTGTCCATTGAATGTGCGTGATAGGCATTTAAGTTCACGATTGCCAAAAGCAAAAACTTTTTTTCCACCATACATCAGCAAGGCAAAGTCATATAGGTGAAATACTCTAGAACGACCTTAAATACCAACCAAGTAATATTTGCATTTACGGTCTTGTTAAAGGTGAATATCATTTTCGTTTGGTATACCCTATATATATATGGTAACTTTATAAGGAAACGTATATTTGAAACGTTATAATTGGCGTAATGCAAGGGTTGTTGTTGACGTAATTTGATTATACAAAAACGCCACACAAGTGGCTGGGTAGAAGAACGTTCGTAATTAATTGATCAAAGAAATTATAAGAGAGCCGTGATATATATGTTAGGTTTGTAACATTTTTGATTATAATTTTTTATAATTATATCCGCCATGTTGCACTGAAACCATGCAATAACACGTTAATATAATTCTGAATGTGATCCACATCATATATGTACATGTCATTTACATCACCTCTATCGTGAGATGAATATGTGTGCATGTAATGAATAAGTGTGTGCTTGACTCTCAAACACTGCACACGCAAAAGGAAAGTTGAATACCATGCATAAAAACATGAAATATAATATCTGGTACGTAATTGAAATGTGAGAAGTAAGACCACACCTATAGATGCAGAGTTCTCGTTGTATCTATATATACGTAATCAATATATATAACCACACCAAGCTCAAACATATAAAATGCGAGAACAAATATGTGCATATTAAAGATCATGTGCTGACACAAAAAGGTATGTGCTGGTTGATCTATATGCTCACAGAAGGCTAAATATACACCACGCATGATTAACAAATACATTTAATGAAATAAGGCAGCCGAGATTTCCCCTGCCATAAGATGACAGCCGTATCATTCATTATCAAAACGAATGACCACTTTTGGGGAGATCTGTATATGCAATGAGAAATTTGTAATAAATACTGGTCATCGTGACTTGTGAGAAATTCCCACAAGCCAGAGACTAATAAATGGCAACTTTCATTTTCTTTTTAAAGGCTTAGGACTGTAACAAACGCTAGGCCTTCAATCATTGAACAGTACCTGCAAATAATCGCCCTTGGAAGTGACTGAGTTTCACGCTAAAAACGGTGCTGAACCAGCAAAGCTGTTGATGCTGTAACATAATATTTATAGAAAATTTCTCACACTAGAGCACCTACACGAAAATCACCTCAAAAGTGCTAAAAATGTGTAGTATGAGAAACAGATTAATCAACTCAAGTTTGTGTGTTACGATGAACATCACTCTCGTCTTTAAATTTGAAAAAAATCACTCGCCTCAATCCGGCTTGTGAGATTGTTAAATTGACAGACTCGAGTGATATTCATCGTAACACACAGGCTCTCGTTTGGTAACCTCTACAAGTTGTAGATACAACATTTAAATTATTTAAGTTAATTGTTAATTTTGAAATTATTTCAAAAATTTGACTTTTGTATATTTGAAGGGGCGACGTTTCGGCTAAGATGCTAGATTCTTATAATTAAAAAATAAACACTGTCATAACGACATTCTTATTTTACTTAGATATCATTCTAACGTAACAAAAACATAACTAAGATGGATTTTCAACATCTGGGTAGGCCTAAGCGACATTTTGGCGTAAATTATTGCTTGAAAACGGTCTTAGCATCTAGGCCAACTTACGTCGCTTATATCAATGTATACCCAGAAGTTGAAAATCCATCTTAGTCGTATTTTTGGTATGTGCCTGGCTTCTAAATGCCACTTAAACAAGATCATTTTAACGTTGTCATAACATTAGTAGCCTAGTAGCCAAAGCTAATTATAATTATTAACGTTGTTCTATATCACAATCTGAAAAGTATATTCAGTTGAGATGTGTAAACATTGCTTGAAAGCAGTCTTTTGCCGGAAATATTTTTGCCGGAAATATACCAGAAGTTGTTTATCCGTAATGTCTTATGTTATTCTACTGTAAACCGGGCCGAAATTATGTGAATGCAAACCATGTTCGTAATACTATATTCTTGAAATAAGTTTATAATTTGCTGGACCACGATGGCAAATTTTAAGTCAATCAACTGATCATCAGCTTTGCTTTTACTATAGATGCAGAGTTCTATATCGTAATTGGTCTACTAGGTAATCCATATATACGCCTTACCAGTGTATCCTATATACGGACGAATTAACGTTTTAAATAATCTAATGAAGTATATAGCCTATATGTGACCATGCAACATTTAGCCTATTTATTTATTTATTTATTTATTTGGTGTTTAATTTCGTACTCAAGGGTGTTTCACTTATATGACGACTTTGCGTTGACGGTTTATGGTGGAAAACAGAGAAGAAGTCGTATAAACCACCCCGCGATCACCGCAGCCCCCAAGGTCCACAAGTGCAATATTTAAGCCTGTGTGTTAAGAAATCAGTGTGCTTGGGGGATTTAAATGTCAATAATTTTTTAACAGATTGGTTCGTTGGTTTGTTCGTCGGTTAATTCATTCGTTCGTTCATTCATTCGTTCATTCGTTCGTTTTATATCTTCTTTTTTTTCATAGATGCTTTTTCCGCTTATTAATCGCCATAAGAAAAACAATGTTTTTGAAAAAAAAAAAGAATAGTGTTTGGCCACATGCCTAATATTTTAACCGTTACATTTTTTTATTGTTAAAAACAAAACGACAAATAACACGTGCTTTAAGTCGTTTTGTTTGAAATTAGTAAGTACTATTAAACCACACCATAGGCCTACTAGTACGATCTATTTAATATTCCTTTTGGCCGCTAGATGTCACTGCGGCATGATGTCGCGCATGCTCAGAAACTTTCTATTCAGACTGGTAGTAGGGAAGGAAGAACATTAAGAAGAAACGATTTTCTTTCAAATTCTAAGCATCAGAAACATGGCTATGAAAAGAATACAAAAGGTCAGTGTTCATCCATACCTATTGTTACCTATATAGATACTATGTAATGATTACATTTGCCAAGAAACCCCCGAAATGTTGAGATTTCTATGAAAGAAAAGACCGTCATGTTCGGACTTGGCTCCATATTTCTGTGTCGGCAATCAGAATATTCGAGATTTTCTACTTAACTTTTCACGGGGTGTCTTAAATAATTTTGTTTATTTTTTTCGTTTTTTATTTAAGTTATTATGCCCTGTTGTAGGATTCATTATTGGTGGCTCTTTTAGACTTAAATTTGGACGTTGTGATCTTTCTGGGAAGGGCTTTGTCACGTGACAACAAGCATTGTCATCCTCGAACATCTTGTTTTATGACTTCACGGAGTCGTTTCACAGCTTCAAATAGACGGATAAATTTAAGATTCATTAGGGAATTATATAACTTTCCGGATATTTGACATTTTCTCATAAACCAGTTGAGTCATAGTTCTATATTTAGATTGGGGGAATCAAACATCGGCAATGGACTTACAATTCATTACAAAGCTTATATTAGCTTAGGAATCGCCAACTCATACTAAATTATAGCTCTGTAAAATCTTTGGCGAAATTCATCTCCTGCGCACGCTATAATATTAACTGTGAATGAAATGAAATAGGGCATTGGCTGAGCTGTCCTAGATTTAAGTCTTCCCGATTTCACATCGGTTTCACAAATTGATAGTCATAGTTCTATATTTAGATAGGATGGAATCAAACATCAGCTTAAGTACAAGTTGGTTCAGGATTTCTGATATATGGTTGATGCTCATAATAGCTTATTTATGCGATTCTCAGAATAACATTCTCGATTGTCTAACATTCTTTGCTGGCTTAAGTGCTACCAAAATCCAAGTTGGTTGACAAGGTATCGGGCCATAGTCAATGAGTCCTTTTATTCACCTGTCATTTGTTGAGATCTACCTACTTGGACTAAGCCTCTGCTTTTGGGGAAAACTAGACGAACTGTGTATTCAAAATGTGTTCCAAAACCCATTTTAGAAAATAAAATTGTATTTCATGTAATATTATAAGTGATTTTGAACTGACAAGCTACTGACCAAGGCCTGTGTCTTTCCAAGACAAGCATGCTTACGCAATGACAATATATTCTCTATGCTTGGTACTATCTTCTGTATATACTTTTTTAAGCGTGAAACTGGCATGCAAAAACTTTGTGTTCAACCCTAACATCGCAGAGGAGAGTAATTATTTTTTCCTACATGTAAACCCACTGCTATGGGCTAGATACATGAAAAATGGCATGTCGGAAGCTTGTTGGTTGTTTTTTGGGGTAACAGGGCCCTCTGGCTAAAGGCAGTATGTGTTGAGCTTATTTTCATGCGGTCATACTTGCTGCTGGATGAACATAAAGAGAGAATAAAAGATGATACAGAGAGAGACCACTCAGACCAGTGTTAAACATTGATTTGTCATATTGACGTTTTATGTATTCAGCTACATGTAGCCTTTCATATAACTCACAGCCAAACTGAAAGAGCAATGTCACTCCATACTGACTGAGTAGCAGTTCTCTGTTACAGTGGCAGTACTATAATAATTATTTTCAGAATGAAAGTAATGAATTATAGGTTTATTGCTTTACATACAATGTAGGCCCACACTAGGCATTATCGGTTCCTAACTTCCAATACGGAGGAATATTCACCAATAGATTTGAAAAGGTAACCAAATATGATTTGAATCAATCTCTCTCAAAGAGAGCATTGTATGGTTAAATCTTTCACTAAGTTAAGAGAACTTACCACAATTTAAAACTATTTAGAACCAGGAAAAATCTGAAGCTATTCAGTTTTAATATTGTCTGAACTCTTGTTTATTGTCTGCATATGAATAATGATGGTTATATTTGTCAACAGATTCTTATTAATAGTTGTAATTTTCATTTTCTTGGAGTGACCTGATCAACAGCTCCCTCATCTGTTTTGCGAGGACTATTATTATGGAAACAAATCCTATTGATCTGCAAGTAATACCACTTTTTGTTTTAGGAGTTACAAGATTTAGGCAGAGATCCTCCTGCTCTGTGTTCAGCAGGCCCAGTCGGAGATGATCGTAAGTAACAAAACAGATTAACCCCACCCCTTTTTAAGGGTATTACACTAACATCACAAT
This sequence comes from Katharina tunicata, assembly GCA_032466195.1. Lineage (NCBI taxonomy): Eukaryota > Metazoa > Mollusca > Polyplacophora > Chitonida > Mopaliidae > Katharina > Katharina tunicata. The sequence goes on from JAVFBZ010189522.1 coordinate 8,650, forward strand.
ATTACATGTCTGATGGTGTGATTTGTTTAACCAAAACAAACACCTTGAATTCTCCTTTATAGTAATGTATAGTAGCGGAGTATTCACAAATGTAAAAATAAAATCATTAAGAAGCCTTTGTGAGTCTGAGTTAATATAGGGCTTCATCTTTGAGGCGCCCTGTGACTAAAGGCAGTTAGGCAGTGTGTTTCCAGGTTACAAAATGTACTTTGCACTGAACAATGATTGTCTTTCCAACAGACGTGACAGCTATAAAGTTAGCTAACACAAGTGACTTCACATTTTGGGTCATATTTCTGTTGCTGTTTTTATGTCGGAATACAGCGCCGTCATTTAAGTGCAATACCCTGAGCACAGCGTTAAACACGCAACAATTTATCATTTTTCAGCAAAAGGAAACAAGCTACTATATGTGACTATCAGTGTATTAGTGCTTTTCTGTCTTTTTACATTTTCTTATTCCAAGTCTTAAAAATTCAAGTTACCTGGCAACACTGAATTTCGTTTTGATAGACATGCCGCTACTTCTCCACTTTTTTTCTTTTCCAGTTTTTCATTGGCAAGCAACAATAATGGGTCCTGTAAGTATTCAACTATTGTTTACTTTAGGTCTGTGGTAATTATTTCTAAAATAGTAAATATCATTGGTGTTTCTGTTCTTAAATCTTTTTGCTTCAAAAAGATACCCCAACAGTTCGGTAATGTGTCTTCTGACATTATGAAAATACTTGTATCTTCATCTTCGCTATCCAAGAGTTTTGTTCTGAGGTACTGTACATTACAAGTTACAACCTGTGACGGCGTAGGCTGTGGCTCCTTGGTTGAGCGTTGGGCTGCGAAACCCCCTTCACTGTACCCGGAATAGGTTTGATCCCCCTGTGGACCTCAGGTATATAAGGGAAGTTTTCCGGTGGCTGCGAAGTTCACGGGGTGGTGTAAGTCTTCATATATGTGAAATACTCTGGAGTACGACGTTAAACACCAATCAAACAAAATAAAGTTATCACAGTTGTAGTAATAAAGTAAGTTATAAAAAAATATTGTGATTGTATACTGCCCGTGTTCAGAAAACTTCAAGAAAATATATTTTAAAGGTTTTAAAAATGCATACATTATGTAATATAATATAAAAAATAACTCCTTAGAATCCAAATTGGCAAGAGTTTACGGGAAGGGGGTCTGATTGGTTTGCCTTCAACTGATTTGTTGTGGTGTCCTGTCTTTCGCCTTGTAAGTGTATTGTGACATCTTTTATGTTACCGTCAACTTCAACTTTTTACATTCTGCATGTCGGTACAACCTTACTCTTGGCCAGTTGGAGAAAAAAAATCTTATCAGGAGCATATATTATGAATCATAAAATGAAAGAAAAAAAACAGGTGGTTGGGAGCCTCCTGTGCCCTCTGAGCTAAGGGGCATCAGGAAGCCGAATTGTTGCAGTGTCCTGTAAATGTATTGTGGCGTCTTCTGTGTTGTCAGCGTTGCTAAGGGTGGTTTCTTCCAAAGATCAGCCGGGAACTTCGTCATATAGGTGTAACAATCTAAAGTATGGGGTAAAACCTCGATCAAACAATATTTTATCCAGGAGGAAAATGGCAAAGTTTCCTTGCTGTCACAGCGGGTGGTTGGGTGGGAGCCTTCTGTGCCCTAGTGCTCTCTGAGCTAAGGGGCACAGAATGCTGATTTGTTGTGGTATCCTGTTTTGTTACATAATGTTTTGTCCTGTCTTGCATGTTGCCAGCGTTGTTTACGGTGGTTTCTTTCACCGATCGGACTGGCATGCCATCATATAAGTGAAATAACCTTGAGTACGTAAAACCCCCATCAAACAAACAAAACAAAATCCTTGCTGTTACACGGCAATTAAATGTAAGGTAGGAAAGCTAAAATGAGTATAAAGTTATCATCTCATTTTCGTTTTTTCAGCAGGAGAGTCCATATCAAGGAGGTGTTTTTTTCCTAACCATACATTTTCCAACTGATTATCCATTCAAACCCCCAAAGGTAAGTTCTGGTGAAGCTGAGAGGTGTTTGACTAATTAAAATTGGCTGTTCTGAAAGTCCATTTTTGCAAATTAATACTTCCATGGCTACTGAAACTGTAACTTTTTTACAAAATATTTTAAATGAACACTTATTTTGATTGTTTGAAGTTTTAAAAACTTGAGGACATCTGACCTAGTGATCCTCTGGATAAGGACAGTATCTTTCAAGCTTTCTCGTACTATCTCTACTTACACAAGAGCTACAGGTAGAGGAGAATTGTTTTCCAACACTGCAAGACAATTCACATTTTATGGCTGTCTGTTGCTATTTTATGTTGGGTACACCGCCATCATAATTATAGGTGAAGTGCTCTTGAGAATGTTGTTTAACACCGATCGGTCAATCCGGCCAGTTGTCTCCCATGTATTGTGAGCTAAAGTGAATCAGGGTTCCGTTTCACAAAGCGATCTTAGCTTATGTTGAGCGTTATTACCATGACAACACAATGCCTCTACTACTGGTTGCTATGGTATTTACGTTGAATGTAGCCTAGGATCACTTTGTGAAACGGGCATCAGAAAGCTTATTTGTTGTGGTGCCCTGTAAATGTATTGCGGCGTCTTCTATATCGCTGTCGTTGCTTAGTGGTTTCCTTCTCCCAGTGGGCTGGAACATCGTTATATAAGTGAAATAACACAAAGTATGCCAGGCGTAAACCCCAATAATTCAACGCATAATATATTGTAGAGAAACAGCACTTTTGGCACAGACAGATCCAGCGTGAAATAGTTTTAAAAAATAAAAATGCAACGTCGAATGATTGTTCTTGGAAAGGTAGATATAAATACTACATGCAAATGTGTATTGATAACATACCTGCTTCTACTAAGATAAGCCTGGTTTTCCAATATACACCGGCAACGCTAATTATTAAGATTAGTAAGTCGTCATATAGATGAAATACTCTTGAGTAAGACGTTAAACACCAATCAAACAAACAATCTACTAAGATAAGGCAAAACTTTTTTTACTCAAGGGTCTGGGCCACTCTTGTGGGCACTTCAGTTTTCCTGTCCTCTCATAACTAATTTTCCTTTCATCGATCATGAGACCAGAGTCTGCCCTGGGTAATGCTCTAAAACACGTGAACTGTTTAGAACAGAGGTCACTGACCATCTTTAGCTTTTGGTTTCCACCAAGCTTAACCTCTGGTTAAGTGTCTCTATTCTTCTACAGGTCTATTGAGAAAGGCGAACGGAAACAAATAGAACATCATTGTAATTATTTATTTTTCTGTGTGTTTTAGGTAGCGTTTACAACAAGAATATACCACCCAAATATCAACAGTAATGGCAGTATCTGTTTAGATATATTGAGATCACAATGGTCTCCAGCATTAACTATATCAAAAGGTGAGCTTTTCTTTTCAGTTTCTTATTCATAATCAGTCAATCTCTGTCAAATTCTGGGGGTTTTCTTTCAGCATTACGTCAAAAACTTTTGTTTTTTTAACTTGTTTTCAAATGTTGACCTCTCTGACCGTAGAAATGAAATATGGGTATAAAAGAACTTATTAAAGTGTAATACTTTTGTAGCCTTGGTCTAGGATTTATTCCTTCACTTTTTAATTGGGAAAAAAGTTAAGGGTGAAAATATAGTTGAACAGATTATTTGTTCAGGAACTTGATTTAAGAGAGTTTTTTGTAGTTCTCTTAAGGTAGACAAAAAATGGATTCAAATGGCCTTGGGCAGCTAAAGTCCTCTGTGAACCAGAGCAATATGGGTGCCCGAACTGCTAGCATTTTATGTAGCTTTTTTACTGAACCATTGTCAGATTTTGAAAATTAAAAAAAGTAATATTTGTCAGGCTCTTTTTTACCTTAAAGTGGGTTGGTCTCACATAATATGCATGTGTTTTTTTCTTTTTAGTGCTTCTGTCAATTTGCTCTCTTTTAACGGACCCCAACCCAGAAGATCCTTTGGTACCAGAAATAGCTAGAATCTACAAGGCAGACCCACATAGATATTCGGAAACTGCAAAGGAGTGGACCTCAAAGTATGCCATGTGACAGAATTCTCTGAAGACAAATGCCATATTTTCAAGGTCAATTTCATTAAATACAGGCTGGGGTGTGATATAAACCGACCCGTTGTAAAGGGAGACAACCATCGTGTCTAGTGCTAGCAATGACAGTGTTACCTCCCCCATCATTATTATTTTGCATCAAGGAAGACAATATTACCACTTGATAGGACAAGCTTGAGGCATTACTCTCTTTATAACACTGAGCTGTGGGTCTTTATTTCTAATGACTGCTCAGTGAAGTTAAATCTGTGTAGCCGTAATTACATTTTACTCCTTGGATATTCAATAAAAGTTAATTGTGGGTGATTTTTGTGTTAACTTAGGATTTCCTCTATACTTTGTAAAAAAACAAATCGTACATGTAGCATATTCAACTCTCCTTGCTTCTTCAAATCTTGTGATGTAAATATCTAGTTTGAAATGGTAAAATCCTGTTTAAAGGAACTTTTAAAAAACCAGCCTCGAGAAGAAAAATCTTAATTTTAAGATGGGCTCCTTGTAGTTCATTATCTTAGCATTGGTTAATAGGATCATACTATAAAATGTGCCATTCAGGAATATGGTCACATATCAAAACTACCATAAAATAGCTGACTTATTAATGTGCTGGATATTGGCTAACTGGAAAAATAGTGCTAAACTCATGATCTATTATCGTATGCAAGCAAATGTGTCCTGGACCAGGCTGAATTTTCTGTATGAGGTTTTGTAAATACTTTCGTTGAATTGCCACTCTTAATAGCATGAATAAAATCAGAGGTATGTCACTACATTGTACATAACATTCATTGTAAGTTAATATACCTTAGCAGCCAGGGAGCTGGCGGGCCCAATTACAGAATCAGAAAATTCAGTTTAATCACCCTCACACGTTTGCTTGTATTATGCCATCCTTGTTTGTTGTATCATTTAAATGTACACTCTGTACACAAAATGATAGAGCCAGAATTTTTTGTTATTGTAGGCATTTTAGTACTGCTCAGTTTAATTTTTTTGTTTACTGCTATTTCCTTGTTATTTTTTGAATTCCTACAATTTTATCATTGATATTGTACAGTTTATTAAGCATCTTATGATATCTAATGTGCATAGCTAAAAAAGTTGGCACTATCAAGTCCTGTTTCTACATCTGAACTTTTGTTAATTCCACTGGATTCATTATAAGCTGTCTTAGAAAACGATAAGAAATTTGTCTTTTTCTACCCAATTTCCATTATGGGTCTAATGAGACTGATGATAAATGTCTTTTAATAAAATGATAAAATTGAACTGACTGCTATTCTTTTGTCTGTAATTGACTTGTAAATAATGGGAGACTACCATACTGTATGCTTCTTCTGCCGCCTTAACTACTTAAGTAGTTACAAAAACATGACGACTGAGATGGATTTTCAACTTCTGGATAGATTGGTAAGCGACATTTCGATCTAGATACTAAGATCGTTGACCGTAACTAAGACCATTGCTTGAAAACGATCTTAGTACCTAGATAGAAACGTCGCTTACCAATATATGCAGAAGTTGAAAATCCACCTCAGTCGTCATGTTTTTGTAATTTACCCAGCTTCTAAATGCAACTCAAACAAGATACTTGAGCAGTGTTGGGAAACTGGAATTGCGTTTTTACCCCTCGGCCTAGGGGTATTTCCGAAACGAAATCATGTAGGGCCACCAAATTTGGATATGTTATGTATCTAGTAAATTGTGGAAAGCCTATCGAAATTGGGCATGCTTGTCAAATGATTTATGGAGTTATGTCCCTTTTTCAACTTTTTTCTATATTATGATATCTCTGAAACAAAATCACGTTTGGCCACCAAATTTATATATTATGTATCTAGTGAATTCTGGGAAGCCTATTGAAATTATGGAGTTATGCCCCTTTTTCAACTTTTTTCTATACCATGATATCAAAATCATGTGGGGCCACAAAATTTATATA
>JAVFBZ010189532.1:0-10733 GCA_032466195.1 Katharina tunicata
ATATATATATTTGTATAAATGTAGAGAAAGAAAATTTAGCTTGCCTTCACCGGGATTCGAACTGGGCTCTCTGATATATAGTTATTCCTTTTTTAAATAAAATATATCCCATTTTCGATGTAAAAGTTTTGTTGAGTAAATCCTGGACATTCAGGCCCATCAATTACCTCATTTATATTACCCAGACATGTTGGTTGTGCTAGAATAAGCAGCCTAACGTTATAAGTGTATTTGTCAATTGACTTATTGACTGATTGATTAAATCCAGAGTACTAACACATCAAGAGTTTTTACGTTTACATTTTATTAATTGTACATTTGATTAAATCCAGCGTTGATCCAAATAGAGTCAAACCGTACTTTACTAACATGTTTCAGAGTATTTCTACTCGTCTTTATAATTATAACACAATTTAAATTGATGTTTTTGCACAAGAGAATCTCCGTCCACCTGCCTACAAATTGCACTCAGGTTAGCGTTAATTAGCTATCAGTAGCTATTAGTAGAGGTAGCACTTAAATATAAATGATGTCATTCACACATTCCGAATCCTCTATAACATGTATTCAATCTCGACTAAATTAGTGTTTAAGCGTAATACACCAGAGGGAAGCTGAGAACTACGTTCGTTGATCAGAGTTTCATTGTATAAACGCATACTGCCCGCAATGATGCCCGTGTAAAATTAAAGTTGTATTGAGCAGGTCTTTCACTGAAACAGTTTTATAAAATAGAAAACTTAAGACAAAAAACTTTCCTTACTAAATGTATTTTTTATATAGTATTTTAATAAAACTCTGTTTTTAAGCGGACAACAGTCTCCGATATTGACCACAATCCAGTTCAGAGAATTTTGCAGGCTGAAGCCCTTGCAGGAATCGAACCCACGACCCTCAGCAGAAAATGCCACCTAGACCACTTAGCTATCCAATCTTGTACAAAAATACACGTTAACTAGCTGGTATCTAGAAAGCGGACATTCACTTCCCCACTTTGATAGGTAGTTGCCACAGCTCCCAAAAGCTAAATCGCAATGAACAATTTGTCTGCCGTTTAGACTAGCTCCCTGTATACTCTATGGTACACGTTGAAATTTTTTTAGGACTAAACCTTGTCATGATTCGCCCTGTGTCCAATCCGATTGTGAATTTGGAGACATTATTTCAAGTTGGAGATTGACCAGAATTTCCTCACCTTTCTAGTAATGAACCTGGCCGCCCGAACTAAGCAAAGTCCCAATAATTTCATCTGTGGCAACATGAGACAGGCCGATCTAATTCTGTATTGGATAACCTCTGGTGACAATTGTAGTTAGTCTTCACGTCCATCTCCATTCCATAAAATGACCTTCTCAATCGGACGATCTTCCTCGGGCATTTGTACTGATAGGACTTAGTAGAATAGTCGTGAAACTCATCCATATCCCTTTGTCTGGGATCAAGGTGTTGATAAGGCCACCATCAATCTTTATCATTATACGTGTCCAGAAACGACCATCCAACAGTCTTCCAAACAAATGAGATCTTTAAATAGGTCAGTTTGGAACATTTTGAACATTGTTTCATTGTCTGTAGAATGGGTTGGTTTTAACAAACATGCACTCCACAACGAAAAAAAGGCAAAATAATGTTTACTTTGGTTTAAGTCCCAATAACATGTACGTATTATAGTTGCGTCGTAGGCCTACAGCATAAATACAAGATCTGTAGCCTAGCCTTGATATAAGGTAAACTCAAAACTCGTTTATTCGACATGCTGCCTGATTCTAAACTGTAATAGTGATGAACAGAAAAAAATAACAATATCCTGAAACGATTTTTCAGTGGCTCTAGTCAGACCTGATTAGAAACTGACATCCACGTGAATTTTATTACTATTCGGTGGTATGATTTTATAAAGATACGGAGATGAAAACTATGTCAACGTTCGAGATCCGATATATGATAATTCCGTATTTTCCACACTTTTCCATCACATTTGGTATTTTATCAGATCTCGTTTATGACCTTGTCATAAAACGGTAATCCTTTTCAGATTGAGTATTTGGTAAGTTGGAACGAAGATAAACATTATAGGAAAAGACTTTCCGTTCATACAATGTAGCAAAAATCGTTAGAGTTTGTATGGAGATCTCATTCGGAAAGTTTAAACAGAAAAATTGCATACACCTCTTCAAGAAGACCAGTAACACGTACATTTGTTTTCCATAACGCTGGCAGAAAAATTTCAAAGCTTTTATAAATAGATCTTGAAGCTTTTTGTTTGCTTTTCTGGTTTATTTTGTTACCAAATAAATTCGTAAACAAATTCGTAACTTTTTTATTTTGTCAGATTTTTCAAGACGAATCCGGACATGAAAACGTTGTTTCCGAAGATCGTATCCATTAACGAAGATAATCAATTAGAGTATGTGATTGACCAGAAGATGTTACAGAAGCACGCCACCACGGTACTCGAGGGTCTGGGAGCTGTTGTGGAGAGTCTCGATGATCCTTATGTCCTGAACAGCGTACTTAAAGCGCTCGGTCAAACACACGCTCGACGTCAAATCAAACCTGCTATGTTAAAGGTTAGTGGTTAACGAGATGATGTGATATATTTGGTCCTATAGCCAAGTCTATCTACCAACTAATTAAGTCAGTTTCCATCCTCAATACTGGCTTAGAACTTAATTTCTGTCTCAATGAAGCCCTGCCAGAAGCAAATTGACTTCAAGAGATTGTTCTTACTGTTTAATCAGTTTCCCCCAAAATATCGATATGAGTGTATCGATTCTTTTCAAGATATTGTTATAATCCCATTTAACTTGTAACGTGGACTTTTTGTGCAATATCTATTAAGAATGTTTTTATAAGAATAAAATAATAGGATGTCCCCACGCAGACAAATTATTATGATCATAATTTGGGTTTTTAGGTTATCCATTAAGAAGGTTTACCTAAAGACAAATATTCAGAATTTTTTTATAAGAATAAAACAATAGAATGTCACCACACAGACAAATTATTATGATCATGATTTGGGTTGAGTTTCTTCTAAAAAATAATTTATGTGGAGTACACATTTACAGTGCAAGATAAATACTCCACCTTTCTGTGCTTTATTTGGTTCTTGTAAAATTACGAAATGAACGCGAATAATGTACTTCAAGGTAACAAGATTGCATACACTGTACTTTATGAAACATACAGTTAATAGTTAGTGTGTTGTGTGTTCCTCGCATTGTTGTGTTTGACGTAAGAAACAAGTATATGGAAGTTTGTAATGTCACAACTTAACCAATAAACATTTGCTGACAGATGTTCAATGTAAAGTAATGACACTTGTTGAGATATATCAATTTGTTTCTCCACTTCCCTCCTAGTTATCTCCTAAAACAATGCAAAACACCTGCATATAATTTTTTTCGCGAAGACGCAAAAAACGACTGAAAAAGCCGTGTGCCAAATTATTTTGTCTTTCTTGGCATTATGGCCCACGAAGATTTATCTGTTTGTTAAGAAAAACCTAAATACACTACTTTTACTGCCCATCTTATCTTCTAAAAAATAAGGTTAATAGATGTTAACTCTGTTTATAACGATGTCTTTTTTTATTCTCCAGCGCTTGTGGCCATCTCTTGATTACGGTCTTAAGGAAGTATTGCAAGATAAATACAGCAAGGAAACAGCAGAGGCCTGGAGAACTGTTTTTGATTACATTTGCCTTCGCATGAAAGAGGGAATGAAGGAGGCGAACGGGGAAATGACGTGATGAGCCGCAGCAGCATTGGATATTCAAGAAATAACATTTAGTCCGTTCACTCGGATCAAGATTTTCAGCATTTCAAGAACAGTTTTAAATAATCTTTTTCAAGCACCTTCATGCCTAGTCCATCTAATAATCACCTACTTGACCGGAAAGGATATTGTGTGCATGGAATTGATCGCGTGTAATTAGTGACAGAGGAATCGAGGCGAAAGTGTCTAATAGTGAATTATTATTGCTGATTATTACTTTATAGTTCAAGTGGCATGACATTCAGGGAACGGAGAAAGACTGGTGCTGACTCGATACATTGCTTGAGCAAACTGCCTATGCTTATATATTTACAAATTTAGCTTAACGAAAATGTGTTAAAAGCAACAGCGGCCTGCTAAAACTAACCCTTAAAGCAGATTACATTTCGGAACAACAGAAAATATTCCTGACGATCAATGGTTTATCCACAAGGGCAAAATAAAATATGTTAGTTTATTCTCGCCAAGATCGCTACCCTTTTCTAATTTATTACAGTTGAAGTCAGTCTTACCCCCTCCCCACACTCTCACATTGTTTTACTTGCCGATAAAGCGATCTAATTAGCATTGTTAATAGTATTTCAGTATAGTCAGAAAGTGTAAAGCAATCTGAAACCAACAATTGCACTCAATCCTGAGTCAATTGGTTACCATCATGTTTAAAGGTTAATATTTCAGTTTCCCGTGGCTACATGTAGTTTGATATGATTGTTCGGATACACCGAAAGGGGTCAATGCCTTCCTTGATACCTTATTAATGACATGCGACTTCGAAAAATTTACTAACATACTACGCATTTACTCACCCTGCATCCTAATTTCAAAAGAAAAAAGAAAAAAGTTCAACATAATCTATGTAAGGAAGATGATGATCCAAAGTAATGCAGAACAAACTGTCTTCTTGGGTTTATTGATTGCAAAATCAGCAAATATACCAGAGATAGAGCAAATGAGTTTTCAACTGTGTCATTCATACATTTCTTGTCAAAAGGTGAGAAAATGTAGAAGTGACATATAGACTGTGGTCAGTCGTATCGCTTCGGCTTTGTAATACGGGCTCACGCTTAAGTCGGAAGGAAGAGCAAGGCGAAGAACGGTCACCAATGCGCCTGACACGTGAACGGAAATCAAAGGGATGTCAAACGTGTAATGGGTGATGCTTAAACACTTTTAATGAATCGATTGAGTAGATTGAATCGATTGAATAGGTATAGACATTAGTTGCAAGCTGTTTTCTTATCCCAGTAAATCTTGTCAGGCTCTGGAGTATCCAATCTGTGATCTATTTCAATGGATTTCGTCTAGAAGCCGGCTTGGAGAACACTTTCTAGATGAAACGCCTTAGTGAAGAATTAAGACAATGAACTAAATCTTCGGATTTAACTTTTAAAATGATTTGTGTTAAACTACTCTGCGATTCATTCGGAGTTTGTAACAACAAGCGTTCGCATTTTCTTTACTGTGGTAAGTTGATTTGTTGTGAGTTACTACAGACGAACGTACTTGGTCCGTGGTGTTGTCGACCGTACGTATAAATGCGAAGTTTTCCGATGGCTGTGGTATCTTCCCGGTTTTCCAGTACACACCGGCAACGCGTCATTTAAGTGAAACACCCTTGAGTACGACGTCAAATAATAAATTAATTATTTAAAACGAAATGCTTACTGTGTTAGATGACATATCGAATAAACACTAAAGTTACACTGTACACAACGTTTCAGTAATTTATGTTTATTCCATATCGACTTGTAGATACAACTTTGCTGTACATTGTTACGTTGGAGCTGATGCAACTTGAGATATAAAGAGATATGGATCCATAACATTGTTTAAAATAGTTTTTAGAAAAGGTTCTCGATTCGTCAGTGTGAAATACTACAGATGAATACAGATAAAAACCGATAAATGAAAAAGCGTTGAAATTAAGAAGACTGGGATACGGAACGAGGTCATAAAAGTCATTTTTGTAAGCTTATTATCGATGTTGTTTCTTTGTTAGTTTCGTATTTTCCACGGTGAAAGTGTCCCAAATGTGCACATAACTCAATTAAGGGATTTTGTACTTTTAATGAAATTGGTTTGCCAAGGTTGATGTTTTCGCTTTTGTGTCAGCTGAAAATGCTGAAGACACATTTAATAGAATGTTTTCCTCCCCAATGTATGTGTTATATAGTTAACTTGACAACAGAAATCAGATCAATATTCTAGTTGAACCAACGTATATAAAACAGGTATATAAATATTTAAAACTGAGACAAACTTTAATTCAGTACTTTATCCGAGGGATAACATTTTTAAAATGTTGTCTTTAATGTTATCCTAGAGATATCAAGAAAGCGTACAAAGCAGTTGTACGGAAAATTGAATGTCAAATGTTTGTTTAATAAATGAGACACAATATAAGATAATTTATTGAATCTACCTTCTTAAGTTAGATTACAGGTAGAAATATAGGCTGGCTGTGGAGAGAAGCTGGAACAAATCTGTTTTCCTACTTATATTAAACAGTAATCGAACTATCTTGATATGGCGGAATTAGTGCTTAAAAATTCGTGTACAAGTCACAATTACAATTTGATTGGATTATTTTGTAATATAAGCATGAGTTGTTGGACGTCTTCTCTAGAGTACTGAAGAAAAATACAAAATCCACCTACTCTATACGTTTATGTTACCAGACAAATATAAATGTTTTCAATTTTATATTGTTACCACATCACAACGACTGTTATCGTGCTGTCCACACTTACATATTTCATACATGTTAAAAATAAATTATTCTAAAGATTCGTTTGTCGAGTGGTTTTCGAAAATTTTGTGTTTGTTGTGTTGTTTTAAAGTTTCGACACAATTATGACATGTTGGTAAGTGAATATCGTTTTTGATGGTCTAGACAGTCATGGGTTCGTATAAAAACTCGTAAAATACTTTGCAGTAATAGTGATACAGCAGCTTTAGTAATACTGTTGTTATACAGTCACAGTTCCACATTGTTAAAAGTGCCAAAACTTAAGCGTAAAGTGACAATTTTTTTTTTGTATGTCACATGTCTAATTGTTTGGTTTTCATTGGTCGAAAGTAAGTCAACTTATCGTGATATTGAGTTGATGATTATATTAAATTTAGGACCATTCATTGGCTGAGATGCATCTCGTGGTCAATCTGTTACCTCTAGTTGCTTTTAAACTGCTCGTCAAATTTCAACCAATCAACAACCGCCATTACGTTTTTTTCTTTGATTTGAGTTGTGTCAAAGATGTCATCTGGTTAGATCTTAGAATTTCAAAACAACAATTTGTTACTGGGGTATCAGCTGATAAGATTTGTTAATTTTAAGATCGTGTAATAAAACAGTTCGGGCCAATCGGAATTAAAACTTCATTGAACAAATACTGCTTTATTGAACACAATTATTTAAACGTTGACCTGTACATAATAGGTATCCTTGCAACCAATGGAAAGCGGAATCGTTTTATTAATTAGGTGTATGCCTTTGTAGTATGTTTTCTAAGTTTATATATATTTATCCAAGTGATATATATATATATTCAGACTGTGGAGTTGTAAAACATTCTGGTAGTTAAAAATAAGGACATTAACCTAATTCATATATTTGGTGAGGTACAAAATATGATTAATACCAGGGGCCACTTTTACAAAAATGTCGCACGATCATTCAATATTCTGGGGTCTATTGTTTATTGTACAATATGCCATTGCCGTACAATATTTATGAATTGTCCCCATTGTTGAAAATCAACACGATTTTATACATGTATGTTTGCTTTTCTTGAGTTTTTATAATTTATAAAAGTAAGCATTGGGTGCAAACTGCATAAAATGCCCTGTCCTTTTCTAACAGTATATATTATAAATTTTATTATATAACAATATTTTTCCCTTAAGTCTAAAATATATTACAACTTAAAGACCAGAGTCCGTATTTATAAAGCTACTTAACTTTTATTACTTTTTTGTAATATTACTCGTTTTCCACTGAAAGCCACTTAAACTGAAAAACTGTAATTACAATGTCTGGTGGTCTTTTAGTGCTACATTTCTCACTGATCATGTCACTGAAAAAAATGTACATTTTAATGTTGTTGATCGTCTATATTACATTATTATGTCATTTGTACAATAGTGATTTGTTGTTTGGGTTAAATTTGGAGAAATCTTTTTTCTTTTGCTCTGCAAGAACTTCATAAATAAATCATGAAACAAACAGTCCACCATACATTTTACTTCATACAGTAGTTCACTTTAAGTGGCTTTCACTGGAAAACGAGTAATCGTACAAGATATGTAAAAGCAGTTTCGTTAACAACATTGTAGGGTCTGTACTTTAACTTAGTCTTGTTTATTCCCATTTAAGTGTTTCCTTTTTTCTTCAGATAAAACAAACTTACCCAATTATTAAACCTTATTTTTAATAAATCACAACCATTTTTATTACCTTTTTTAATAACAAATGATAGATTATAAGTGAAGCATTTAAAATGAATACTTAATCATTTCCTATTTACGTTTTTTCATTAGTAAAACTTCATTAAAGAAATACTTAAGTAGCTTTATGAATACGTGCCCGGTTTCGAATAAGGGTAGCTACATTGACTTCGTATATCTGCGTACAAGTAAATTAGCGTTGATCCGTGTTCCCGGATATCATTCACAATTATTAAATGGGAGGCAAGAGACTCCACACATTGTGATACAGTCATTTATCCCATACCTTATTTATTTGACGACTGTTGGTAATGTAACAAACAAACAAAAACTTTGCCATGCACCTGATGATGAAGAAAATTAATCTTCGAATCTTGTGAAAATATATTGCCACAATGTATAAAAATGTTTAAAATAACTCTCAGTCAGAGTTTAGCCTGACATATATATCTTATTTTTAAAAAATGTGATCAATGTTCAGTTTACGCGTTGGAGGCATGACATTTTAAGTTTTTCAAAGAAAGGCGGAGAAAGTAGTTCAAGCAGACCTGACTTCGAACTCTTCGAGTGAGGTCGATTGTTCGGTTCTATGATTGAAAGGTAACTTGCCCAATCAGAATTGGCGCTCGGTTATTGACACTGGATGACATATCTTTTGGTTACACTCACAATGTTCAAAGCGGCATAAATGGTGCTATATACACATTCTGTGTCTCCTATAGCATGTATCGAATCTGGACTAATACCTAGTTAGACTTAATCGTCTTTTATAGCATGTATTGAATTTGGGCTAATACCTAGTTTGATGTATGCGTCTTCTATAAAATGTATTGAATCTGGACTAATGCCTAGTTAGACTTAAGCGTCTTCTTTAAAATGTATTGAATCCAAGACTTAAGCGTAATACACTAGAGAGAAATTAGGACCTTAGCGCCGTTATTGGTGTTACGCAGTATTAACGCGTACTGTACCCAGCTTTCCCCGTTACATTGACGGTTTTATTAACCCGGCCTTCCTTCAAAATCAGTGTTAACAAAATAGTCAAATGTAGTGGATTAAAGACAAAGGACTTCTTCTATCATGTTATTATATTATAAAACCAAATATGGTAATTGCGTTAAATAGGTTTCAAAAGCTTGTCTTTTCCGTGTTTAATGTATTTGTGGATATAAACATATCCACAATGATCCAGCTTGCAGATCGTACACTTTCAACAAGTCCTAAAGCAGGAGAAATCTGCGTATTCCCTATAAAACAGCTTGGAATAATTTTTACTACTTTAATGTAACAAATGTTGTAGCAGATCATTCCATATTGCTAATGTGTTTGTGAATTCGGAGATTTTATTTCAGCTTTGAGATTGATTAGAATTTGTCACTTTGTCTTTCCGGTAATGGACATGGACGCCTGAACTAAGCAAGCCCAATAAGTGCATCTGTTCATGACACGAGCCGATCTAATTATGTATTGGATAACCTCTGGTGACAATTGTAGGTCGCTTTAAAATCCATCTCCATTCCATAAAATGACTTTGTGAATCGTGGGAGCTTCCTGACGCACGCAAACTGATAGGAATTGGAAGAATAGCTGGCAAAGCCATCCAAAGCCCTTTGTCTGGGATCAACCTGTTATTAAACCCACCGTCAATCTTTATCATTATATGTGGTTAGAAACGACCATCCAACAGTCTTGCAGACAAACGGGATTCTCAAAGAGATCAGTACACAGCGCCTAACACATTATCCTGCGCTCGGCAGCAAGTGGCTGGAATACATGCAGTTGACGCTCAACAAACGGGAAATGATATCTGACTTTGACAGGCAGTAAACCAAACACAAATATGAAATTCGTTTGCCTTCATGACCGGAACATGATTCATTACAAATCCCAGTGACGCATTACGTTCTTTGAGTGTCATTTTAGGAGCTGGAAAATCGAACCCATGTAGAATTTTATATGGATAAAACAAATTTCAATTTATCAGTCACAACGTTCCAATCTCATTTGAAAATCACTTGAAAACGATCTCTGAAATGAGAGTGACTTATAAATTAGTAAATAATCGAATACAAGTTCATTTTGTAACCATAAAGTACCATCTAGTTTTTCAAGACAGAATGTGAACTTTGGGATAAAGCCGCGCCATCTTGATCCTTAATTTTTACGCGGACCTTAGGTATATAAGGAAAGTTTTCCTTGGCTACAGAGATCGCGGAGTGGTTTTTACGAGGTTTCTCCTTTAAATGCGTATAGCATCTACTTCATTAGTGACAGGGAGTATGGCAAATTATAATTAATTTTGTGGAACACGAGGTGACATGTTAGATCTGTCTGGACAGACCTTAAGATATTGATTGTTTTTTTTTTGCAATTCAGCGGTTTGACTGAGTTTATTTATTTATTTTGATTTGTGTTTAAAGTCATGGTCAAGGACATTTCACTTACATGACGGGTTTGCATTGCCGGTTTAAGTTTAAAAACAGGACAAAAACTTCGTAAAAACCAAA
>JAVFBZ010189554.1:0-14657 GCA_032466195.1 Katharina tunicata
CTGAATTAGGGTGTCTCAAATGGATTCCAGGGTGTCTCAAAGACACCGAGACACCCCTCTGGCTAACACTATGGTTTCCTGGGAACTTGCCACCTTAGACCGTAATAATACATATTATTGTTTCATGGCGTTTAATCCAGATATCAATCAATCAATCAAAGACAAACGAACGACCAGCTCCCTACCTGCTATTTTGAATACAAGGAGTCCATAGCAATGGTTTTAGGTACATGTAATATATAACTCAACTCTGCAATTTTACTGTTGTACATGGTGTTTTGCATGCCATCTCCACTCGTAGAAAACTCTTACCGCCGGTCAACCATGTCGCCACAAAGAGCGGGTGTTTGGCTGTAACTGGGAGCCTCCTGTGCCCTGGTGCTTTCTGAGCTTAGGGGCAGAGGATGCTGATTTGTTGTGGTGTCCTGTTGTGTTAATGTTTTGTCCTATCTTGCACGTTGCAGTGTCTTTGACGGTGGTTTCTTCTACCGATTGGGCTGGCACGCCTTTGTTTGATGATGCTCCATCAAACCATAAATGTTAAATCATCAATTAATGAAGTCAAACATCTGTCAGCCTCTCTCAATCTTGCTCCAGCCTTCAACTTTTTTTTTCAGCATTGTGAAGCCAAGGACAGGTTAAAATTCTCCCTCTGTCAGTTGTCTAGGTGTATAATATATATCCCAGGACCTAATTAAAATGTCACAATATGCCAAAAACGGTATAAAGAGTAAACAATACAAAATTGTAGACTGGGGTTACGTGATGTCTGACTGATATTAGAAGCTATCCATGTCCTTCGAAAAAGTTGTATTCTGATTGGTTAAAATTAGTGTAGTTTAGTACTGACAGTGACTATGTACTAAATTCCCTTATCTCTTTATGGATTGATTTGAGCAGGAGCAAATCAAGCCTTCTGTTTGTTATCTGCATTTTGTATTTATTCACATTTTATTCACATAAATGGCTTTCTTTGTGTTTTAACTGAGGTGTCTTTCGTTTTGAGTTGCGGGTGTTTGGGTGAGAGCCTCCTGCCCTCCTGGTGCTCTCTGAGCTAAGGGGCACAGGATGCTGATTTTTTTTTTGGTGTTCTGTATTGTTAATGTTTTGTAAATGTTTTATCCTTTCTCATGTTGTCAGCGTTGTTAACAGTTGTTTCCTTGACCAATTGGGTTGGCATGACATCATATTACTAAACTAATAATTTCATCAAATCCGCCTGTAATCCAATTTATTAAATTGGTGTGGCCTAATGGGCACAGGAAGTCAAATTGTTGTGGTTACCTGTTTTTTATCCTTTAATGTACTGTGACGTCTGTTACTGTTGCCAGCTCCAAACACATATTTTTCTTGCTTATCTATGTCAACTTCATGCTTCAAACCTTTTACTTGGATGCACTGCATGTTTTCTTGAGTTTTGTTTGAGGCATTCTCAATAATATTAATAAATTGGATTGAATATTCTGCTCTTGTAGGAGCTGGATTATGAAACTCAAGAGACACCAGTACCAGGTGGCGGAACACCAAAGCATGAACAACACCTGAACCGTAGGAACGCTAAGCATGAGAGGAAGAAGCGCCGATAAAGAATTAAAAACGGTATGTTTAGTGTGTCAATAAAATATATCAGAAACAAAACTTGGCACTGGTAAAACCATTTTAATAGGTAATGGATGGACTTTTGATATATATAATCAACACTATGTTTGATTTGATCAGGTATAGTTGAAACTAAGAACGATAAGTTCTCTATATAAGTTTGTAATATAGTCATTGATAAATTGGTGTACAGATGAATCAACAAAAAAACATTTATTTAATCTAGTATAATGCATATGGACATTTTTTTTAATATCAGCAGAAGATCATGTTGGAAATTTATATAATGATTTTGCCTTTTCCAAATTTCAGGTGTGTGGATTATTTTCTCGATGCAGGATTAGCCTTCAGAAGTGATATCATTCCAACTGACATTTGATAATGTACTCATTTGGACCTGTGTAACAAACTTTTAACTTAAACATTAATAGGTAAAATAAGTTTAAACATTTGTGTACTATCACTTAGCCAAAACAATCATGAATGCAATTATAGTATGCATATGTTAGCAATATTTATACAAGCAGAACCTGACAGAAACCCTTTCATAAATTGTTACATGAACAAATATAATTTAAACTACCTTTGTGGCATAGGTTATTTTTCAATATGGTGAAATAGATATTATAGTTCATGTTACTATCTGTTTAAATGCGAACATATCATATATTGCTGAATGTAAGTAGACGAAGAATAGCACAAAACTTGTATTGTTTATGCATTCCTTAATTTATGTTTCTTGAAATAAGGAACTTTTCCTGTTAGACTGGAAGTAGCTTATTTTAACGTATGTGATTTCAATTTATAGGTCAAGTCTAATAATATTTTGTAATTTCTTTTGTTTTTCTCGATCGCAACGAAGAAAGCTTGTGTTTAGACTATGCAATAACATAAAATCTTACTGTTTCCCCCTATTTCTTCCTCATTGTCAGTAATACTACAACTTTTGTGGGAGATGTGATCTCCGCTGTTAAACTCTGTACTTTTTTCATTCATGAATGCAGTCTTGTTGTATTTGATCGATGGCAGTTCCTTAAAAAAGTCTGTCAAAAAATGTCTTCTATCTTTTTAGCATCTTTGAGTTTTAAATAAAGAACTTATACTATAAGTGTATGTTGTTGTTTTACTTGATTTTAAATGCCATTATGTAGAATTATGTAAAGGAAGTAACTGAGGCAGAGCTGTGCACGTTTTGGATTTTGTCACTCACAGAGTTTGACAAAAATAATTAACTTTATTAGTTGACTGCTTTCTTGGGTTGATAAAAGTTCTTTGAAGTTTAATCTAATTCAACTGAACATTTTTGAGCAGATAATGATAGACGCTTGACAACCTCAATTTTTGCAGAGTACCTTTAACTTTGCTCGAATAAGTCCCCCCCCCCCCCTCCTCCTGTGGACTTTATGTAAGGGGAGTAATCCGGTAGCTACCCAAACCCAAATCGAGGGTTGATTTTTACTAGGTTTTCTTATCGGGGGGTCACATGTGTAGAAATGGTCAGTCACCTGTAAATGTTGTTGTCCCGGTGACCAGTTTAGGGTTACATTAATAAGTTAAGGTTAGGTTTGGGGTTCGCTTTAGTTTTAGGGATAGGTTTTTATTAGCTTCAGGCGGTTGGTTGGGTGGGAGCCTCCTGTGCCCTGGTGCTCTCTGTGCTGAGGCACAGGATGCCGATTTGTTGTGGTGTCCTGTTGTGTTTATGTTTTGTCCTATCTTACACGTTGCAGTGTCTTTGACGGTGGTTTCTTCTACCGATTGGGCTGGCACGCCTTCCTGTAAGTGAAATAACCTTGAGTGGTGTAACACCCCCAATCAAACAAACAAATCATTAGCTTCAGGAATCATTCTGAAAAGTGGCGTAGAATTTGTCCTTTCCCGGTTTTCCATCATACACCGGTAACGCAAAGTCTTCATATAAGTGAAATACTCTTGAGTAGAACGTTAAACACGAATCAAATAATCTCATTTCGTCTTTGGACAACATTACCAAGGGAAATAATCCGTTTAGTTTACTCTCCATTACGGATGAACTCCCTTTGCAAGGTACGCGCTGTGACCTTTGACCGTCACCAGGAGCAACTCTTCTAGCGTTCAACATGGCTTCGAAAAAGTGGTGAAGCTAACTACAATCAAGAACTTTTAATCAAAGTGAACCAGTGGTAGATTTTCCATTTCACCATTTTTTCCAGAAAGACCAACACCACTCATAGAACATGGCCACAGCGTTGAAAAACGCTGCCATGGCGTCTGTAAATAAAGGACAGACGAGCTCATTTTACGGAAAAGATAAGTTGAATCCCGTGTTACAGTCACTGAGCAATGAGATGATGTTGATTAAGGATAACATAAAGAAGAAGATGTCAAAAGAGTACAAACGACAAACTGACGAATCTTCATCACGGGCGTACGTCTGGTTTCATTTCTGCTTTATGTGTTAGCTAACTTGAAGGGTTGGGGATATGCTCCCCTAAAGTGAATTGCATAGGAGCAGGTGCTCTGTCCTTAGAACACCGCTATGCAAAAGTTCATGTATAGAAGAAATTAACTATTGAAACAAGTATCTCATTTTTTTGGTAAGACAAACCTAACTGTTCCACCAACCTTTACTCCATCAAAATCGGACTAAAATTAAAATATAAAGAGACATACGAAAAGTCGGAAATAAGCTTAGTCAAGTAAAAGAAAAAAAAGTATTGGAGAGATTTTTAAGTATGATCAAAGGACTGTTTTCAGCCACCACATACTTTAAATCATGGAAGAACGAAAGGTGGAATATCCCGCTGTTCTATAGAAAGTTGAATAGACCTGAGCCCCACGCACAAAACAGTCGATCTGTGCTATATGCACACTCGGGAAAAACATAATCTGTGAGTTCCAATCTTTACGGAAGTGAAACTCACACACGGAAGTTGCGATTATTCTTGCAGCTACAGTGATTTTAAAAAAGTGTAAAGTTTTCAGAAGTTTAGAAGTTTGTGTCGATTTTCGCACATTTCCGCATAAGACTATTCATCCAAAGTTTGTGTATTGTGTCTTATTGATATCTTCCATCATGTTCAACAAGCAAAATGTGGACAGGGTGCCTGGTTTGAGAAAAAACAACAATTTAAAAAATGTAAATTTCTCCATTTAAACAACATGGGCGAAATTGCTACAACTAAAAAATTTGTCATTTTTAAGATGTGATTTCACTACTTTTTACGATTCCACACGCTGTGAGGAAACTGAAATGTCATAGAATGTAATGTGTGTGAATAAAATCAGGGTTTCTTTTCTTTACTAAGTAAGCGAATCTGAAGAAATTTAGGAAACAGAAGGCATTGTTTTTTTGTAATGGCCAATGCCTTGTGCTACAGGGGCTCATAACGTAATCAAACAGACACACCGGGCGGCTAAATACCTCGACACCTCATTGAAATCACATCAAGACCTACTATCTGTGCGCATGCGTATATCAAGTTTCAAGTCGAACTGGACTTTCGTCAGGACTTGGTGCACACCTGTTAATCCCTTTGCCCCTACTGCGTTGGTAGCCTACATTGTACACTTTGAAGTGCTGAAGCTGTTATTCCTTCTGCTTTACTTCCATGTTTAATTCAGAATTTTGAACTAACAGAGAGCTTAGTTAATGTCGAAAAGCTGATTTAACCTCATTATCACCATGCCCGATGTTAAAACTTCCTTCTAACATGATGATAACTCTGTTTGTGGGTAAAAATCTACAGACTGAACTAGTGCTCTATAATTCTGGGCGTTTGTCATGTATTGTTGCTTTAACCCATTAATGCGGATGTTAAGTATCACCCGTCATATATTCTGCCAACAAACGAATGTATCCATGGTTTTGATTGGCTCGCACTAGGGATTATAAATCACTAGTATAATATTAAGGTCTGATTTATTATGCTAGACTTGTACAGTTTGCTGTGATGTCACACTTAAGGCTAAAGCCGAGAATTAGATATAATAATTTTGTGTTGTTTATTTACCGTCCTATAATAAGTACAAGTACTTTAATAAGTATTAAATATCATTGAATGATTGAAAGATAAATGCACTTCTGTCTGACACCAGAAAGTAACATGCCTGTTTTAGTATTTGAATATAACTCTACACAAAATTATGTTGTATGACACTCAACAGCCAATAAACATATTATTGGGGATATAATTATAATTTAAAAAAACATGTGCATTAAGACAGAATAGTCTTACTAACAAAAAAAATATTACAGTATGAACATGCTCTATAAAAAAATATATACATTACATGTATATTCATACCATATTTATATTTTTGTTTTTTATTACGTATTTTGTAGAGTTGGTTTGCATTTATAAAACAAAAATTAATATTATTTCCCATTACCAATTTGTGATGGTTTTCATACATACCATCACATGTACAGGTAGTGCTTGAGATTCTGTTTTCTGTTCTTGATACATTTAGATCTGATGCTTTGTTTGAATTATGGAAGAAGTATGAGCCAAAACTACCCAGAGATCTCTATGAGGAAAAACTCTTAGAAATGGGAGATTTTCTGGTCTCAATAAAGGTAATAAATTATTTAAGATAACAATGATAACATGATAAAGTGAAGGTAACAATTTATGTCTCTTTTCTTATTCATTTCATTTTGCCTTTGTTCTTACTCTGAATAAAATATATGTAACAAATACTAATATCGGTAGTTTGTCTGCACTTCGGTTTCTTGGACCGTTATCAAAACAAACTGAGGGTACAAAGAATGACTACCGTTCAGGTTGAGTAAGACAGCAAACGAAAGGAGTAGTCTCGACAATCACTTCAATATGCTTCTGGTAACAAGTGTCGTTTATTTTTTAGGACAGTTGTAAAGTTTCGGGAATAAATTTCTATGTTTTTAATTTGGTATTTTTAAAGTTCATAACTTTTACAGACATTTGTGCTTTCAATGGCCCACATTAAAATATTTTGGGGACATCTAAATCGTCTTTGGCCATTAATAATAATAATGAATTCTACTGTTATTTGTTTTCAGGAATATAACCTAGCTCTTTGGCAGTGTTACAACAGATTTCTGACTTATTTTGGGGATATCGATATTGAGAAAATTACAGACGTGAACACATTCAAAAACACATTCTTCAAAAATGGATTTGAAACAAAGAATGTTGGATTTATGGTAAACTCAGTTTTAATGACTCAACAAAATCATTAATTCAGTCTGTATATTGATAAGTGATGGATTAAGTGTAAAAGACGCTGTGGCATCACTGAAGAAATGAATGTTTGCTTAAAAAAAAATTTATCATTAAAAGAAAACATATAAATTTGTGTGCAAATTTTAAGTAAACATGGAAAGGGTGTCATCTTCAATTCACAGTCTTATGATTTCATATATCACTCTTGGTGAAGCCTGAAAATAAAATAAAAACTATTTTAATAGCTTGCGGTACTCGTATAATCTAGCATATTTTTCTCAAAAATTTAAATGATTTTAACTATTTAATACATTATACTTAGCCTAATTTAGCAGAAATAAGAAAAATGTTGCCATTGTGATGTATGTTTTAGTTTCGTGCTCTGATGGGGAAATGTACCAGTCTGTACCAAGCTGTAAAATCTTGTGATCCTAAACTACAGAACAGCCAATCAGTAGATAGATGTGTTCAGATCTTAAGTTTTCTCAGACTGGTACTCCAGGTGGCTTTACCCAAAGAATCACTATGCTGGCTGGTTTACAATGGTAAACACTCTCTATTTTAATGTTACTTTTTATTTTAATACACAGAAATCAAATCAAATTGTCAATATTTTGCCTATTTGTTCTACGGGTTTCTGTAGCCTATACTTAATCCTTGGCTTAACCTTCATTATAGGTAACGCTTTGTAACAATAGAAAAATATAATTATTACTTGTAACATAGGATACCGGGTAGGTAAAAATAAAGCTCAAACATGTAGAACGTTTAAGACTATCTGGTGGTATATGACAAACACATGCTTTCACTGTTGATGAATGGGAGCTGAATGTAAATGGGAACTACACCTGAATAAGCTCTCATTCATTGACAGTGAAAGCTTGTGTTTGTCAAATGCCACCAATTTGTTTTCCTAGACTTAGACTTATATAATATTGTTACAACCAAATTGATTTGATAGGTAGGCCCTAGTTACACTATATTCTATGATTTATATTCACAGCCAATATTATTCACAATTCTGATTTTCTGATCTATTAATACAAACTAGCTAGAAAGATGATTTTGACAGTTTTTGTATCTTTTTACAGGAACCATTCACATCTACACGATTTCACGCCAAATGATGTCTTATGGACATTGTTCAAGGGTAAGTAGACAGAAAAGAACACGGTAAAAAATATTATCAAAATTTACATTATATTTTGTATATAGTTTTAAGTTAACAACATTTGTTTTAAGTATTACAAACCACCACTTTAGTCATAATCAGTCAAACTAATGGTTACTTTGCCATGGAATTTATCCTGAAATTATTCAGAACCAGCAGACTTAAGTTCCTATCTACATGTAATTAAGAGACAAGAGAAGTGAACCATTGTTTGAATGTCACCAAAGTATCAATCCCATGTTTATTCTATCTTATAATTCATCTTAAAATTAGTTTAAACCCTTTAGTAATTAGAATATCACTACTCTTGTTTGTGAGATGCTTCCATAGCCAGAGACGACTAAGTGCATTGCTTTACAACTGTGACAAATAATCCACTCACCAATGTGGTCCTTTAGTTCCAGTTCTGTTTTACATCAGTTACATCAAGTCCTTTTAAAAAAGACTCTGGCAGGTGATTTTAACATTTTGGATGTTGTCAATATCCCAAATGCTAAATGTCACACGTTGGAATCTTTTTGCTAAGGACTAAACCTACATCCATATGTGGTAATTCCATCAGTGACTTTTAGTAATCGTATTACTTTCCTCTATTTGTTTCTTTTATAATGGCATAAAACTCCATGCAAATAAAAGAGTCTAATTTTATTCATGCAAATGGTAAAACAGTCTCTTAGTGAAGTTTGAAGACTGTCTTTTAGTATTTTTTTTAGTAATTAAGTAAGTAAACTAAATAATAACAATCTGTTCTAATTAGCCAAAGAATTTTTTTTTTTTTTCATTCTAGACATGCTTCTTAAATACCATCTTTGATCGTTAAAGTCACATACGCACCCAAAAATTCTGTATTTTGGGTTTTCACAGAATCACATGAATTATAGATATTTGTATCAAAAAAGTTAGAGGCATTCCGTTAGTTCTACCCCCAG
The DNA here is from genome assembly GCA_032466195.1 of Katharina tunicata. NCBI lineage: Eukaryota > Metazoa > Mollusca > Polyplacophora > Chitonida > Mopaliidae > Katharina > Katharina tunicata. Next base: position 8,883 of record JAVFBZ010189554.1, read on the forward strand.
ATTTGACAGTAAAGGTAGTTTAAAAGCAACAAAAAACTTGAAAATTCTGCCAGAAAATATCTCAATCTGCTGTCACATCTCAGACACACTTTGATGTACCGTCGTTACTCCGAGTCAACCATGTTACCCCCACACCCTACAAGGTTAAAAATTGTTGGCTCGTTACAAACAAGGTCATTCACCGCAGCTGGATCAAAGTCTTTATGAGTAAATATGGCGAGCCCTCTTTCCGTTTTGAATCAATGCTAGATTTCTCCTGGTCTGTACAATCTTTGTACTTAATGAATAATTTTTATTTTAATGTGACTGTTTTACTTTTAGAACAAAAATCACTTTCACAGCCCAGGTGATATTGATAGAACTGATACGGATTTACTCAGTGTGAAGTAATGTTGTCTGTAGGTTACCCATAACAACTCGAGATCAAGATCTATCCAGAAGCTTGTCTTTGAGAATTTATCTAGAACATGAGATGATATATCGGTTTTAATTAGTTGATATCCCTGGCCCAGTGTTATTTCTCTTAACAAAAATATATATATATATCCTGTTTATCTCAGTGTAATATATTACTGGTTGTTCCAGGTGATAGAGTATCTGTTGTGGTCTAGTGTATGTATGGAGACATCTGTACCTCTACTCAGTGTGAAGTATCTGCCCTGGAGAACTACACTTTATACGGCAGTCTGTCAGTGCTACTATGGCTTCAAGTCTGGAGACAGTGCAGAGGTGAGGTTCTGGCCATTCTCTAAGCTGTCAGTGTTTTACCTTTAATTTACTTATGAAAATTTGATATTTTAATTAGCAAATTTTTTTGTGCCCTGTTTTAGTTTATGGGAAAAACTAAGAAATCAAATTGCATACAAATTTACAAAGACAGTTTATTTTGGTACTGAACTTTACTTTCACTATATAATTCTACATTTTCCTTTCCTTATCATGTTAACTTTGTTCCAGTTGTTAATAATCTCTTTATTATATTATTTTATTATAGATATATTTGAAGCATATGTTTCATGGCATTAAAATGATCTTTAATATAACCAATTTTTCCTACAGTCCTTTGCTCGTCGGGGTCTGTCAAAGATCAATGAACTTTCACAGCTCGAGTTCATGAGTCTACCAAAAGAAGCCCCACAAAATGAGATCATCTTTAGACAATCAACTGTTAAGGTAATAAACTATTAGACTTATCTCATTGGAAATTGTTCATTTCCAACTCTGGCAATGAGATGGCCTTGGGTAAAGCATTGGTCTGCTGAAGCCCATCGGATGAACTGCATAGGAAGAGTTTGAGTAAGTCTGTCGACCATAATGATGCTGGTATATTAGTGAAATTACCATTGTCTGTGGAGACTACAGGATGTGTTTTATCAGATTCCATTCAATTTTTTTTTCACCCAAACACCTGCATTGGTTTTATATGAGTGAAATACCCTTGAGTACATGTATAATGTTAAACACCCAGTGCAGGTGGTTAGCAAGCACTTCTGTGCCCGGGTACCATCTTAACTAAAGGGCGTCAATATGTGGTTAGCCGGTTTGTTGTGGCTTCCTGTTTTGAATCCTGTCCTTGTCCTGTGGTGTCCTTGCCTATTGCCAGTGTTGTTGAAGGTGTTTTCCACTTATTGGGTGAGCAGGCCTTAATATGAGTGAAATAACATAATGTACTGACTAAAATTACAACCAATTAAATGCCCAGTTAGTATATTTAATTTATTACCAACCACACCAACTGAGCAGGCTACTGCAGACTCGGGGGTGTGGGGGTGACAAAGAATAGCCTTTTTTTAATACGGTATAAATTTATCAACACATTTTTACAAACCTTGTTTCAAAAGAAGTTTTAAAACCTATTCAATATGTTCAACAGATGGCAGTTATGGTATTCAAACGTTCAGTGTTTGAATCAAGACGAAAACCCAAAAATGTTCTTCGACCAAAAACAAGGGCTAATCTGAAAGATGCTCAAGTGGTATGTATACTATTTTATTAATTAGAAATGCAAAATCTTATGTATTAAAAGAAGAAACTGATTTATTGCAAATTTGTTAATTATCAATTTAAGTCTTTCTTAATAGTAATAAAAACACTAATAGAAATACAAAATCGGTAAACAGCAATAAATATGTATTCATGATGCGTATGGGTTTTTTTTGTTTTTATTTTTGAAGAAACAACACATGCTACGGTTGCTACCCCCAAACATTCATGTTACCCCCAAATCATAACAAACCTATTTATCAAACTGTCCTGGAAACAAACAAAAGAAACACTGTTTGACCTAAACACTCTCATATTTAAGGCTGATCTATGTTATCTCTTTGTTTCAAAAAAGACAGGTATGACAGTCTTGATAAAAAATAGCCTATTCCATGAAAGGGAAACACTTCGCTTTATATGTAAACAATATGTTGTTAACTTTCTACATTTGTGTGAAATCATCCTGTACAATGTTGTCTCTTTTTGGCAGCTTCCCTGGCCCAGGACTCCTTCCGAGAAGATGTTGACTGACATGTTTGAAGGAAGTGCAGCACAGTTCCTGGCAATCCTAGAGAGTCTCACAGACACAAACAGACGAACACTGATAACATCACCCCCAGCACCAGATAATGAGCCTGAAATCCTGGATGTTTATGCTGAACTTATAATGGCGTCACAAGACATTCTAGCAGGTAAATGTTAACAAAATAACAGTTTTCTCTCTCTGCATTTGTAACAAAATGTATATTGTCTATCTTAACTTTGGGCAGCTATATCAGTTTTCATTGTTTTTCTTCACATTCTAAAATGATTTGAATTTTGTTGTTTGGATCAGGTGGAGGTGGTGCGTTTGCGATGCCAAAGGTTGGGAACGTCACAGGACTGGCAGCCATGAGAGGAATTAACAACACAAAAGCCCTTATGACAATGGCAACACAAGGTAACAATGAATATAATTTTAGTTGTGGCTTTTTTATTACAATAAATCAGTTATTTTAACTAGAGGTAAATTTATGTTTTTTTCCCAAATTCTCTATTTTTTTATTCTGTGTAGGTATACAATATTCTTTTTATTTCTGTTTAGAAGTGTCTATCAACCTATACCTATAGTTGATTTATTCGTTATTTAATCAGGTGAAGATGGAGTTCCACTAAGTGCTGCAGTCAAGCTGGTTAAGATGGCCTACTGTTATGAACAATGGGAAGCCTTTGAAAATCTCCTTGACAGAGTGCTAAGCTACATCAGAGTAAGTTGGTATTTGTAGACTGCGGTTTTTTTTCGCCCCAACTTGGAAGATCTGTGATGTGCGGAAAGGCTCGTAACTTAATAGTTGGTGTGGGGTGTGTTTTTGTTGTGGCTTAAGACTCTTGTTTATGTACAGAACACATAACCATGAAACAATCTTACCAGTGAATATAAAGTGAATATAATTTAGGCCTTAAATGTAATATAGATAAATGGCAAACATTTTCAAGGATACCTGCTTCATTTAGTGCACTTATCAAGTCATATTCATTGTACACTATATTGCCTTTTTAATACTTATCTTTTTAATACTTATGAAAATTATCTGATGTAATCCAAAATTTATATAAAATATCTTTTTGAGAACTCTTTTTCTTTTCACAGATATGTTCAGACTCTGGCATATCTCCAGTTTATTATGTTAGTATTTGGTGAAGAACTTGATTTACCTTTACAGATGGTCAATGACAATAAGTATGAATGTGACGAGAAAGCTTTGGAGATCTTACTAGCTATGGACCGAGTTAATTCAAACAGACAACACAAACGACAGATGTCTGCAGTGGATGATGCCAGTCTTGTCAATCAAGATGCTCCAGCCCCTCCCCCTTCCCAACTAGGTATGTAGTCTTTGTATCAGTATTTCCATGTTCCAAAATGTGATTGGTAAGGGAGAGCTTGTGCCCTGTTGCTCTTGGGTCCGATGCTTTGTCATTGTTTGTGAAATGTGTTAATCAACTGTGGTGTCCCAGAGTATATGGTGGAAATAACCTCCCTTAAGAAATGTGTAAAACTCTAATCAAACCAGCAAACAAGTGTTGACAACTTGTCAAAGATTATATAAATTAGTCAGTTTAAATGAATAAAGAAACGGCTTGTTTAACATACTCTATTATGAGCAACAATCTGAGGTTGAGGCATCCGCCCAGAAGCCTTACATTTTGGTGGATGCTGCAACATCAGATTGCTGCTAATAATAGAGTCCGGTTTGCAAGATTTATTGTTCATTTATCAGCCCGCATGATAAGTAATATTCATTCTGATATACTCAGTTTAAACATAATTTACAAACTGTTTAGTACGACTTTAAACACCAATCATAATAATAAATAAATAAGGACACCATTTTTGTTGCAGGATGTACATCGAATCGATCTCTGAGTCAGGGCTTTGACGACCTTATCCACTTAGCTGATGTCCTCATCTCAGTAGTCAACGGAAATTACAATGTAACTATAGCAGTTGAATATTTTGTATAACATTACTTTATTTTGTTTACACATTTTGTCTTTTAACAAGTTTTATTCTAGTATTTCAGACTTTTCTCTTTTTCTATTTAAGTAAATAAGTGAATGTTTCTGGTCAGTGACTGGTCAAGATGTTTAAAAGATTTAAGGATAGTGTGTAAAGGATTTACTTGTCAGTTGTATGTGCTAACTTGGTTATGTCCTGAATTTCAAAAGTGTATTACTAGCTATTGAAGGAAGTTTACGCAAAGTATACGCTCTTCATCCTCTTGAAGCTTGTACACCCTGAGCCGCAGGTGAAGTGGTGATTCAGCTTTCAAACGTTCGGAAAAGTGTGTACACCGTGCAAAAAACATCAATGTCAAAAAAAGACCTGACTTTTTTATTCATCCAATCTCCTTGTGTGACATTAAATTTGCTTTATCCTAGTGAAAAGTTTATCCTTGCCAATTTTAGTCTTGATCAGATAAACATATGCTGACTGCTGTCACTACCATGACAACTAATGGATTTCAATGTCTTATTTCAGTGATTTCAGACAATAGTCCTTGACGCTGCACACAAAATGACTGTCAAAAATGATGTTTCATATAATAAAATATAATGATATGAAGAAGTGATATTTAAACTATGTCTGTGCCAACTAATATTTAATAATTAAATTTTGCTGTTAGTTTCATCAAATTTAGAAAACAAAATTTGAAGGAAAGGCGGCCATATTTTAATGCATTTTTTTGGGGCAAATTGATTAATCAACACACAAGTAATTGGGTTGACCAACAAAAAACTCTCCTTATTTTGATGGAATTTTTATTTTCCTAAATACACATTAAATGTGTTTATAATTTTTTGTACTTCCTCTGAAAATCCAATGTTATATGGATAAATATCTTGGAAATGTTACCTCAGAGTTGAAGTAAGGTTGTCTTCTCTTTGGACACATGTTGATGTGACAATTACCAAGGCAAAAACATCGCTGGCAGTACCACTCCTTCTAACATGATACTAATACATGACTTACTTGTTTCTTCAGAAACAATCTTTTGATATGGACATGATGGTTGATGCTGGATTATTTCTCTGGAGAAAATGTAAAGCAGCCTTTGAGAGATATCAAACTGGATCAGTGGACAATGTCAAATATCTGCACAAAATGCAACAGCCTGGAAAAGTAAGTATGTTCTAGAGTATGTCAACAATAAATGTAAAACTACCTTTTATATAAATTGTTTGAGCGGCATTTAGAAGTTGAGGTAGTAGAAGACATAACTTTATGGATTCCAACTTCTTTATTGAAGC